>JAPQRQ010000019.1:10939464-10964611 GCA_037367365.1 Apogon talboti | reverse complement strand
TACACACATAATCAGTTGATGTCACAATAAATCTGAAGTCATTTTTATCAAGTGATCTGACCTTCAGTCCATAATGAATGTGCACAAATCTGGTGGTTATCTGAGATTTGTGATTAAATTATACTTATGGTCATAATTTCAGAAATCTAGAGGCACAGAGATCATCTCTAAAATTTTAGATCTGCTCTAAAATATGCATGTGTAGAATTTAATTAAGTAAATAATTAAAAGATTTTGTAGTAAGTATTTTTCTTTACAATGTAGTCAAAGCAAACTCAAAAGATAAAAAAATATTTACCATGATAATGGTGTTCAGTGTAATATAAGATTATACTGAGATAAATATCAGGATAATTTTATTTCCCAACCATACATATAACAAATCAAATCAATAAATCAATTCAAACAATGACAAACATACATAAAACATGAAAATAAAGTATTATTTTGGTTTGATCATAGTAGCTTGCACATTATTGTCTGCAGAATTATTTCAATTAACAATATCACCATTAAGATCACCTAAATCTGTCAGTTTGACTGAATTTTAACATAGTGATAAATCACTTCTTTATGTCCTGTGACATATTAACCCCATCTTCACTGTTCTTCATGCTGCAGTGTCTCAACTCGGACAAAAATGTGAGGCTTCTACCAATCTAAAAATACATGTTTTTAGAAGACAGATTCCGGGGTCTCAGTGGCCTAATTGATGACCTCGCTTTTGTCGCAAATATGCTTCAGATTGTTAAAATGTCGTACCACGTCAATGGAGTGGCTCATCAATGAAGTAGTCAATGTGAACCACTTTGGGCCTTCCCAACAAAATGTGTCTGCATGCCCACAGTCAATTACTATGTAGTCAATATCCTCTATCGTCCAGTGTGTTTTAAATCAATAAACTGCACAGTCGAGATCACAGCAGTAAAAGGAAAGACACTCTGACCCCCATTTGAGGGCAGACTAATACGATTTTGTCAAGCATCCTCCTCTGGCCCCTGCAGCCTAAAGCTGTCACACTGAAAACACACAAGTGTTCTGTAGTTTAGTGTCAGTTCTGTCTTATGACCACAAACAAAGTCAGAAAAAGTTGGCACTGTATAGAAAATCCATATAAAAATACAAATATTTTAGTGTAGGCTTGTATCCACGCCCTTTCACACACACAATTCATTCAGATTGTTTCATCTTGGACTGATTGTTCAATTCTGTTGAGGCTCAAACATCCAAATCCATTATAAGCACCAATTGAGGAGCATTGTTGTAAACATTTCAATGATTTTGTCACACATTTGAGGTGATTTTCATCTCATCTTTGCCAGGCCATCCCTGGATGCTGCCTATGCACAACTGAGGATTCAAATCACCTGCTAACATCAGCATAAAAAAATTGTTTTAGTACGTGTTTGGAGACATACCTTACCCAGACATTTGCCCTTGAACTTCACTCAGTGGAATAAAATCTATAAATCTCTACCTTTAATAGAGCGTTCAAATTGTTCCACACTGGAATCATTTTTTGTCAATTCTGTACTAATTAAAATCAATAAGACATCAATTTCGCAGTAATTAAAACATTATATCTGTATATTGAACAGAAACAATATTTCCTTTAAATGTCTATATACATCAAGATATCTATATTTTCTCTCACACTTGTATATATGCTGACATCTAAATGGAGTGAGTATGTTTTATGTTAGACTATTTTATTCAACAAGTTAAGAACAAAAACAGTTCTTAGACAGTGAATCTTGTAACTATTACAGCAATCAAACATGATCAAAAGCAAACTGACAATATTGTGTCTAAAATATTGAAGTTAATCCAGTGGATCGTTAAAACACCTTGATTTGTTTTACCTTTTTGACTCCTATACTCCCACTATATAAATAAACCCTCCTGTATGGTGCTGCATTCAAACTGCTTGAAGTTGTCGTTTTGGACCACAACATGGAGCTTTATTTTCCGTCTCACATCCCCACCAGCTCATTCAAAGTGTCTCATCTTTCCTGCTTAGCATCTTTAGCCGTGAAGTGAAATGAAGTGAAGTGATACAGCAGTAGCCCGTGCAGGCAGGCAGCACACACCACCACCACCACTGCCGCCACGGCTCCATTTCTCCTCCTGAAGTAAGTGACAGCTGCAGATTTTTGGACCATCCCTCCCTCCAGGATGCCTGACAGTCCCCCCGTTGCCATGGCAACAGAGGCAGTAAGGCTAGCAGTTGTGACTGATATGCCGCTGAGGTGTTTCCCAATCTGACACCCTGGCTTCCTCTCTCTTCAGTCTTTTGTCTCTCTGCCTCTCTCTCTCCCTGACTTTCTTTCAGGTGGTTTGAGATGATGTGTGCAGCTGATGTGTTTGTATCTGTCTGTGCTGCGGTGACACAGCGCCCTGCCCTACCGGCTCATTGTGCTCACTGACATTTCTCCAAATTGAGGCTCTGACATGAAGGACAGGGTGGTGCAGATGAAAGCTTCAGAGGTGGCTGAAACCACACAACCCCCCCCCCCATACACACACACACACACACACACACACACACGCACATACACACACAAACACAAACACAGGAGAGCGGAGACATGTAGTAGAGGCTGTGCTCGTAGAAATAAAGATGCTAACGAGAACCATATCAGGTTCTTCAGCCCGTGCCCTTAGGAGAGCCTGTTTGTGGTGTGACAGTTTAGGGCCTAAATACATATCAGACGTCCAGAGGGTCAACTATACTATGAAACATGTCTGTTGTGAATGCACTTTCTGTTGGAATCTACTAATCCAGGAAGAACTGTTTCTTCTGCACTGCAAAAAAGGGGTGTCTAAAAAAAGATAAAACATTAAATCTGAGGAATAAGGTACTCAAAACAAATCAAATGATCGGTCCATGCAGCAAGATAATTTCACATGACAAGATTCTTGAATTAAGATGGTTTATATCTAGAAATAAGTATGTCTACATGTATGATCACTTAAAATAAGAAATTAAGTCTTAAAACAAGATAAATATCTAACACTTCTAAATCTAAGTTTTGTTTTTTGTTTTGTTTTTTTTTATCTTGGTAAGAAAAAAATAATTTGCAGTGTGATAATGGTTCTTTGAAGGAAAATGGTTCTTAATGGAACCCTTAAATGTCCAGTGTGTGGTGTTCAGTGACATCCAGCTGTGATATTGATGATTGCAATCAACCAAATACGTTTTGGTTCCTGTGTTGGAGAAAAAGTTCCTCAGAAGCAGTGGGTTCTAGGTTGAACCTCAGCCTTCATGGAGGAACCCTTATTTCTAACAGTGTGTGTGTGTGTGTGTGTGTGTGTGTGTGTGTGTGTGTGTGTGTGTGTGTGTATGTATGCAGGGAGTAAATTCATAAATTTATAATAAACTTTTAAAATGTCAAACCAAGTCTAGCACCACCTCAAACCAGACGACCCCAGATTGCAGCTTTGATTTGTCAGGCACCCCGCTTTCGTAATCACAGCCAGGTGATTTCCTGTTCACGGCCCCGGTGTGCGATGGGAGCCAGTTGGCAGGGAGACACAGAGACAGATAAATAGGAGCCGAGCAAGCTGGGCTCTTCTTCATGAATAGGAGCCCTCCACTGGGGCTGAGGAAGCCGCTGTTGCTGCCGCCGCTGCTGCAGTGTTGTTTGCATTCATGAATAAACCTGCTTGCTGCCATTCATACGAACACAATTAAGTCCATGCTTCTCATTTGGAAGACAGGAATAGGCGAACATACAACGATGCTCTCATACATAAATGCTGATATTAATACCACTGCTAAAAAACCTCCTGAACCTTTCTGCATCCTGTAAATGGATACATGGTGTCATTGTTAGATGTTCAGGGTGTAACAGGAGCAGATCATATTTGGCCAGAATGTAACAGAATCAGAAACAGAAGCCAGAAACAGGTACAAATGGATGAATATGAAAAATAATAAGGTTTTAAGTACGTTTTATCGATCACATAAAAAGGGCATGTTACTAGTGTTATGTTGAACTATCATGTTAAAAAATGTACATCAGGGATTTTTACTTATGATGCATGAAAATATATTCATAGAATTGTAATACTATACTTTGGTGTATTTATCTATGTTCATCATAACACCCTTGGACCTGATTTCTGTGTAGATATAACATTTTTTGTGAAAATCCATGGAGTTTATGATGATATAGTTTGGGTTAGGGTTCATATACTGTATGTACTGTATACATAGAGTAACACTATTCATTCATTATGTAAATTTGACCAATACACTGTGTTAAACAATTGTACATTTACTAATAGACTGATTTGTCCTTTAAGATGTTTTCTCAAATGCTTCTCTCATCTCTCCTGAGGCAGTAGACAAAGCTTGAAACATATTATAAAAGTGTAATTGGAGACAAAACAGGAAAGAAGGACTGGTTTAAGGCAAGGTTTTATTTTATCTTTTGTTAGAGTTTTTTTTGTTTTGTTTTACACTACAAAGAACTTGCGAAAAGGCCTGTTTGTGAAATGGCTAAGTGTTTTTTCGAAGTCAAAAAGGAACAGCATAAATGAGATGCGTACTGAGTTGCAGTACTCGATAAAGCAAATATGTGAAGTAAAAATGGCTGAAAAAATCCAACCAAACTATTTGTTCTGTACTAAAAACGCCATCGTATTCTGCTGAATGCACTCTGACACCCTGACTCACATGACTTAGAATCAAGTTGTGGTGAAATGTTCACATTGCAATGTAATATTGTTATAAGTTATTGGTACACACAAATGATCCACTTTGCACTTTATTTTTGGTAATTAGTCCATATTTTGTGTTTTTCTTGTTAATTTTTGCAACAGCTTAAAATTGTACAAAAAAATAAAAATAAAAAATAAATGTAAAGTTAAATACAAAATGTATTTTTCTGGTTAGGAGATAAGTTGATCAAACATTTGAGTATTTAAAAGTGAAAAAAAAAATATATATATATATATTAGATTTTTATTTTACTTTTTAGGGTGAAGAACCATTTTGGACATTAATGGTACAAACGTTGTATTTTTGTAAACGGTATCCCAGGGTTGTGACGGCCTCATTAATGTTCTGTTTTCTCTCTTGCTGGTGTTCATGGAGTACATGATTGTGGGCGGTCTGTTCTTTGGCCACACCTCTTAAGGGTGTGGCTAGAGATTATGAAAGGGCCACCTTAGCAGGTGTGCTTTTTCCTCTCTGACTGAACAGGCTGCCAATCTCATGGCCAACACAATGGTATTGTTTATGGTTTTGTTTGATTCCACACACAGACCTCACTCACCCAAACTGATATCTGCTGTCTACATGCTGCATTTTGAGTAAAGTAGCTTTCATTGGTTAGGGAAATGGGTGTATTGTCTTTTATTACATTCTTTGAGATAAGGTGAATGTATCAAATCTTTGGCAGCACATTAATATATGTAAAGTCTTTGCATTTATTCAGTTTTTTGCTTAATACAAGTGAGTATAGTTGTATGTAAGGATATTTCTAGTGCGGTTGTTTTGCAGCGTATGCCTGTTAAGATTTAACATCCCATCTACAGAGACAGTGTAGACCTATCCAGTCAGACCTACCTCCATACTTCATAGAAGATAGGTCAGCGACCAGCTACTTATCATTCAAGAATGGGGTAAAAAAGACACTCTGGGTTGTTGATCTTCTTTTAACAAATTCCACTCCGGACGCGGTGACCGGGCCTTTGCAAAGTGGTGTCAGTGGAGAAGTTGTGTTGGTGGAACATGACAAGGTGCACCGTGGTGTAGAAACGACTAAACAACACACAAAAAGACATGCAGCTTTGATGGAAATCGCCATTACCCAGCGTGTAGTTGCAGCTTTCATGTGTAGCAAGTGGGGCTTTCAAGACGGAAGGAGAATTCCAATGACTGATACTGTCATGTACGTCCTTTCATCCATAATAGTGTCAATGTCCTGGACTTAGTGGATCCAATGTCAACTTCAACCTATTGAGGAGACGCAATAAGAAGTTGCATTAATATGTGTAACTGTGATTTGGTGACTGGGTTGTTTAAAAAAAAAAAAAAAAAAAAAGGGAAAAACAAACTCAACTCAAGTAAAACCATCAGATGCTGTTTGGATGTCTTATTAAATCACACAACAACCAGCAGATTGTACATATGCATCCATATGCACAAGTGGGGAAATGAAAAAGATGAGACACAAAGAGTGTTCAGCAGTAGGCAGTGTGTGATTGTGTGTGTGTGTGGGGCCTCATGGCGTGCAGTGTGTGTGTGTGTGTGTGTGGGTGTGTTATTGAGAGATATTTTTAATTCTGTGTGTCAGCTCCTCTCATCTCCCTCAGCAAGAGATGTCGGAGGGAAACTGAAAAACATTTCCAATGCAACCATCATTTAATACACACACACGTCTGCCTGCACACACACACACACACGCACACACACACACACACACACACACACACACACAAACACTCACACTCTCACGCAACCACGTACAGTTTCAGAACTCTTTCATATGTCACCAGTTGCATCTTTGAAAGTATATTAAAAAAAAAAAAAAACTGCCAGATTGTCGGTGTTTTTTTATGAATTTCTTTGCCAGTGCTTGTAAGGGAATTTTACATGAATGCGATTAAAATATGAATGTGATCTTGAATGGCTACAATTCCAGATGAATCCAAATGAGTGATAAAATCTGCCTGTCAAGCCACAAAAAAAACACACACACACATCTGAAGCGGATAAAAGATTAAACAGACTAACTGTTCTTTAGTGCCTGAACTAACTTGTGATGTTCTCTTTCAAACACCTGGCGCCTCTGAGGCTCAGACTGAATATTACTTCACCGTACGGCTGATAATAATAATTCTCTCTGTGGATCAGCTGTTGTCGACCTAATGACTTTCTCATGTGCTTTTGCTTTTAGATGCGTGGAGTCACTGTGGACCACAAAGCAGGATTAGGGTCATCCTTGTGGAATATAGGACGTCTCTCAAGTAAAAGGTAAATGGATTTTGTTCACACTCCGATTCACAGTGAAGCTTGTGAAAAAACACAATTGTCTCAATCACACATCACACAGCAGGGTGTATGCTCACTTTATTACACCCACCTCCTCAAGATAAACTCACTCTGCATCCATGCTCTCACTATATCTATTTCTGCACCATTATCCAGTTCTAAAACATTACACATACAGTACATAAATCTGCTGTTTTCAATATTTTCCGCCCTCTGCTGCACCCGCACATTATCAACACGGTTGTTAAACATTTGGGAAAGATTCCAAAGGTGAGTCATAGGCATGTTAAAATAGTCCCATGGATAATTCTGGAGACATCAAGAAGCTGAATGTCTTAACAGACTTACAAGCCCCTCAGATGCTCTTTATCGGACAGATTTACTGTATGGGTGTAGAAATCGTCTGACATTAGCAAACTTCAAAGATGATTTAGTTGTTTAAGTTTCAGGTATTTCAGGCACAGACACAATTTATTCTTAAATTGTCCCTCAGGAAAATACACCTGTTTTGAGATTTATATGAGAGGCTCATAGGGTCACATAAACCGAAAACAGAATCATAGATCATCAAAAAATGAGTTTTAGCCAACAAAAACAATCACTATCCTGACATTAGACAGAAGATCAGTTAATTTTATTTTCCTGAACAGTTAACCCATTAAAGGCCCAGTGCAACTTTTGTGTCAGTTCCCAAATTAATTTTTCCGTCTATTAAACCTTTCTTAAGTGATTTATCACCATTTATTGTAATATTATCCTCTTTATTTTGCATTTCCTCTGTAAATCATGTATTTTCCTATATTTAATTCACAGATCACATAGATGTTCATTAAAGCCAAAGAGTAAATTCAAAGGTTATTAGATCAAAACAGAGAAAACTGAAGAAAAAGGACTTTTTCAGCAAAGGTATTAATAACCGAACATAAACCCAGTGTGTCCATCCACTGTCATTGATCTAACTCCATGGGTTTTACTGGTTAATCAAAGTTGTAGAAGATGGCTGTGTTTCCACGGTAACTGCAGAGCCTCTGAACATCCAAATGGGTCATATCTGATGACCATGAAAAGATGACAAACTGTATTTTAATTATTTACATGTATTGATAGGATTAGTGGATCAACAGGTATTAAACAGTTTAGATCAGTAGATGGTTTTAGTCAACAGTGGTTGTTTGGGTCTTTATATAATTATATATATTATCATATATAATCTTTATATAACTGCAATTATATAAAATAGTCACATTTTACAGGTTTAATTTGAAGTCAGTCATTATTGTCAGAATATAAAGTATATCCAGTGCATCAACAGGTTTGTCCAGAGATTCACTTTTACACATTATAATCAACAATCTTAGATTTCTGAAAAACTGAAAATAGCTGCGTGAGGCAAATGATATAAAGCAAATATTTATATAAGAAAGATTAAAAATGCTTTTTTTTTAAATTACTGCCTTAAAGTGGGGTTATATTTTCATCATATATTAAGATCATCATTTTCACAGCAAAACAGAATAAGTGAATAGAATCTATCTGTAAACCAAAATTAACCTGTAAAATGTTATACCATGTATCTTGCTCTAGGAGTCTCATTTGTTAAAATATCCAAAAGCAGCAGAATATTCTGGCATTTTAGAGCACATCAGGGTTGTTTTTTTTGTTTTTTTTGTTATGGTTTCTGAAGGTTTTAATTGCTGGGTGGAGATCCTCTCACCATAAACTTTGCTATTTTTGACCATAGAGTATGTATTTAAATGTTTATCACATTTCCCAGTCTATATCATTGTCATATTTAGATGTTTTTCTCTGATGCAGTTAGAGAGAATTATAGGAAAAGATTCCAGACCTGTAACCCACACCTGCTCCACTTCTGGTTGTCATTGTGTGTCATTCCCCCCTTCTCTGTAACCTCATTTCCTACCATAGAAATGTACAAAATGACCCACAGCCTTAATAAGCATGTGTGTAAACGTCCTCAGAAATTCATTTAATGTAAAGGGTGTGACACTAGTTCATTCTAATGGTTTTTGTTTATGCTTCTTTTTCTTACTACCACATGTCCTTTAAATTGAAACATACAAAATAATTTGTTGTCTATCCCTTTAAATGCAGCTGTAAATACCCTTCGATGAAAGCTTGGACTGTGTCCTGACATTTTGATCATTTCCTCTGATTATAACACTTCTGGGAAATCAGGACAGCACAGCCACTTTGATACTTTAGAGCAGTGGTTCCCAACCGTTTTTTTTTTTTTTTCCCCCGTCAAAACCCTCGAGGCCAATCAAATGAGCTCAAACACTCTACTGACCCAACACATTAAGCTCATGTGGACAATAAGAGACATTTTCAACTCTAATAATTATGCACACATGTCTGTTGTTTCAATATTTATCAAAAATCTAAAATTTATAAATTCAGCCGTTAATTCATTTAGATGTTTATTATTTATACTAGCCTACACTTTGAACGGTCTATTAATTTAACCGTTTTTACATTTGTTGCTTTTAATTTGCTCTGTGAATCCTTTATAATTTACATTAATGCATTCTGCTAGAGGTTAGGTTTATTAGTCCCTAAGAGAAAAACAATTATCCTTCAGCTCAAGAAGGAGAGAAAAATAAAATAAAGAAATAAATAAAAATAGGAAAGTTTTTTACCTGGGTAATTTTGATGGAAACGTGCCAAAATCTCGGATAAGTTAAAGTTCCTGGTAAAATTCCTGCAGTGGAAAAGGGGTTGTACATACTGTACATAATGGGTTTTTTTAGCTCTTCTGAAATGGAGGGATGAACCCTGGATGGGCCACGATGACATCCTCCCTCAAAAACTCTCACTGCTGTCCATCATAATATTAAAATATAGTGCTAAAAATCCAAATATTGCAATGATAAATCAGACGGAGCTTCCATCAGGTGTATCAGTCAGGGTGCTTGCTACCTGACTTGTGTTTATTTACCGATGGCTGGTGCTGATTCAGATGAGTTTGCCGTTTCTTCCTCCTGGTGGCCTGTTATGGGCGTTGATTCGCTGCCAGATGTTGTTGTTGTTGTTGTTAGTCCTGAGTTCAGTGTAGCAGATGCACAGGTGCATCTTGTAGAGCTTCTGCTCCGATGCTTGTATCCATCATTTCAGTCTCCTCTCAGCTCTTGTGTACATACAAGGAGGAGGTCTTGTTTCCATCTGTTTTATTGAGCTGCCATCCTTTTGTGATAAAAGATTCCAAATATTTGATACTGTCCACCTCTTCATCTTTGTCCATGCTGGTTGCTTGTTGGTGGTGGCATTTGCTTTTGTGTGTGTTTTCAGCTTTAATCTATAATACGCAGCAGTTCCATGTAAAAATATCTAATGCAACTGTGATACAGGGTGTCCACAAAGTCTGTTTACAATTTAAGACATTTATTATTTATTATTAAGCAGTTGATGACATATGTTAATTAGATTTGTTCTACGTACTCAATGGCAATCAAAGTTTTCAATCACATTATGGGATCACGTGCATTCGAATCATTGGTCCATTTTTCTTCAACAAGAGATCAATTACTGCAAATGTTTCCCTTGACCTTTCGACTGAACATGTGTCACCACAACTGGATGACCTTCAACCAACCGTCATTTTCCAGGTAGATGGTGCACCACCACATTGGGGACTGTATGTTGGTGGGTTCCTAAATCAATCATTTCCAGACCGGTGGATTGGAAGGGATGGTTCAGTTCCCTAGACACCTGGATTTCTTTCTATGGGGTTATGTTAAAGATATGGTGTATCAAACAAAGATACAGGACATCAACAACCTGAAGTAAAAGATCACTGATGCTATTGCCACCATTGACGAGGCTATGATACAGCCAACATGGCAAGAAGTAAAGTACCGTCTTGATGTGTTTTGTGCAACCCCAATAGAGAGGTGTAATAAATGAGGCAAAAAACCCCTTCAATATCTGCTTTACATTTTGTAATAATTTCCACAGATTTGTCTATTGATTCACTTTTGTAATAAATTGGTTAAGCTGTAAATAGACTTTATGGACACCCTGTATATTTTATCAACTTGTGCACATGATATCGGATGTTTGCAGTAATGTCCAGCTTCAGACAAATCCAAAAACGTATGATCAGGGGCAATGAAATTGAAAATAAGAAAAGTCTGACTGCATATGGAGCAAAGTTATCTGGTCTTGTTGTCCTTCATCATCAGAATTAGCAAAGTTTGGCACACAAGCGAGGAATTTGCTTACAGAATAAATCTATGTATGAAAATACAGAATGAAGAATAAGATTTTTCTTTTTTTTTTAACAAAACTTTATAAATAGTGTGACACAAAACAGTAAACAGAACAATAGTGCAGTATAAAAGGACAATAGTATTGCCAGAATAGGTGCAAATATACATGAGGTAATTACTGTCTGTACCAAATGAGTAAAGTCTCTCAGCTGTTTGTAATGTACTGTATATGGAGCACAATTTTCTACCATATTATTGTCCTTCATCATTATTAAGGGAGAAAATTAATTAAAATCCACTAAAAATTTAATTAATTAAATGAAAAAAATGAAGTCTGTGATAAAGGTTTTTACCATGAGTTAAAACTATTTTCTGTTGTACTACCTATTCTGTGAGTGCACTTTAATAGTTTCATCATTTTCAGATGGGGGTGGTCAGTCAGATCAGTGTAGAGCCAGGTAGGGGGACCGCGGTCTGGGGTCCGCCTCACAATCAACAAATATTCAACAACGGCTCAGTGACACTGAAGCTCACAGTGGAGACGGAGAGGAGGGAGGATATGAGGGACGTAATCACAAATACTCATTATCACCAGGAGACGTGTGTGTGTGCACGCGCATGTGTGTGTGTGCACTCTGGTGTGTTTCACATTTAACACTGGCACTTATCCCCGACAGATTATAGCTCCACACATCAAATATTAACGCGACGTTGTGAATTATTGATCCCAATCAATGTTTGCAGATCAGAGCTCTCAGCTGGCAGAGAAGGAACTAATGAGTGTGGAATAAATGGACAGCTGAGGAACCGCAGATACACTGCTACAGAGCAGAGGTGCTGAGACATCTAACCTTGATGATTAACCCTGTAAAACTCACACCAACGTCAGACTTACTTCATCTGTGTTGGTCCCTGCAGGAAATTTAATTGACTCAAAATCAGCTACTCCTCGCAGAATTTGTGAGAGCTTGAAATTTTCATTAAGTTTCTGCCGAGTTTTCTTATATTCCACTTTCAAAGGGTAGTTTGGTGTTCTGCAACTGACTGTTTTCACTATGTTTCATTTAATGTAATCTAAGAGTTTTCTGCATTTACAGGAAAAGGAGGCACTACAATCTAGACTTTTTTCTTGTAACATGTCAATCAGAAAATGATGAAAAGAGACTGCAATGATCTGATGTTTGGTTTTTTATTTACTTTTATTTTTTGAGTTTTTTAAGCCTCTGTGCATTGCATTTTCAGGATGTCTGTCCATCCTACACTCCAGAAATTTGACGCCTCAGGAAAAGCTGCAGGGAATTTCTTCAAATTTGGTACAAATATGCACACACACACACACACACACACACACACACACACACACAGCAAATCAAGCAGTGGTAATGTACTAGAGTTGAGTTGCCGAGTGTTGAGTTGGGTGTTGTTTTTACACTCCTGTGGCGTTAAAGAGGTCTGTGGGCGGAGCTAATTCCACAGTTTCATTGTTTGAAGCTATAGTGACAGTCTCGAGGTGGTGTGTCATGGAGGATGTCAGGTTTTAGCAGCAATATATTAGATCAGTGACATTGTAACACCATGAGTAAAGTACTCTGCAGAGTTGATGACAGTCCTCACATATAGACGTGGGGTGACGCTCAATAAATAGTGTCACCCATACACACAGTAACTTAGCTCTGCTTTCATGTGGAGTTAATAAGCTTATCTTTCTGTTGATAGGGAGATAAATTCACTCTATGAGCAGCAGCACCACCACCTTTCATGATGTAGGATAGTGCTTCAGTAGGCAACAAAACCCTATGCTATCCTACATGTCCCTTAGCCCCAGTGGTGAACGGGGAGTGCAGTAAAGGAATAAATATTGATTACTAGTTGAGTGTGAGGTATTTCACAAGCATGGGGTTTTGTCTGAAAATTCTGCATGTAAATCTATAAAAACTGGTTTTGTTTGTTGAGTATCCACCACCTGCAATATACTATCACTAAAACACACCACAAGGCATATTGGACTGTAATCACTGAATATCACTAGTGCAACAGTATCACCATGGTTAGTAAAAGCCAGTGTGCTGAATGAAAAGAGAAACTGCTCACCTCATGCACATTACCAGCTGTTTGTTCTGCGTTCATGTTTTCACTGTAGTTTGAGTTGGATTCTTTATAAAAGGCTCTACTAGGAACTTAAAAAAAGGTCTAATTTAGAGACAAGTTGAAAAACCCTGCATGGTTCATGTTTGCATCTTTATTTCTAAGACAGTATCATCTTTTATGGGGGATATAGACACTGAAGTAACAGTCAGCTCCAGATGCATGATGCTGCAAATACAGTGTTGGGGGAAAAAAATGGACACCCCATGCATTTGTGATATATTGCATGAAGAGTCATTGAACTCTGCCAAGTATAGTTCCATTCTCCAAACCCACATGCTCCCTTCTGCACATTTTCTGTCCCATCAAGGTTTTTATGAAGATAATGCCCCTTGAAACACATCCAGGGTAAAATTTAGTTTTATTTTTTCATGTTAGCAATAAACAAAAAATAATTACACATTTACACATACAACATTTGTCTGTCTGTCTTTGAAACACAAGAAAGATTTTTCCACAAATATTTTAAGAAAATATTTGAGATTATGTAAAATTTTAAAGGTGTCTGAAAACTTTTTTCCATTACTGTACTTTCCCCAATACGAATAAACACTAAATAAATAAAATGTGGGCAGAAAAGTTCCTTAGCTTCCACCTTAAAAGACCCTCGGAGTCACTAACCGTGTTTACACAGACACTGTTCTAATCAAACGCTTCAGGGCATGTAAACACTCATCTTGTCAGATCACTAGCATCCATGTAAACAGTTAAGTTGTAATCTCTGATCACACTGATTCTAGTCAGGTTGAAGACGTACTGTTTCTGTGAACACAGCTATTGTTTCATGTGAAATCCACTGCACTGGAAGCCAACCCAACAAAAAATGTGTCACTTCCCAAATGCTCCTCCGTCTACGTTTCCTGAAAACACACACTGACACCCTCGCTGGCGGAGCAGCTGTGAGCCCCACATCTGATTATGTTATTGACACTGGGCAGGAAACACAAGTGGAAGCGTGCCTCATCTGAGTGTAAAATACACAGAGGACCCGGCTGCTCCATCACATTAAATGACATAAGTGGTTGACATCTCCGCTGCTTTACTGCGTGCTGATAACAGAACTGGCAGATTAGCACAGTGCATCCTTGCAATCCATAAATCAGTTTGTTTATGTACTAGAATAGTTAATGCAGAGTGCCAGTTTGCCAGCCTTAGTTGTGTCTGAGCGTGTGTAAACCCCCAGGGTCTGTGCTACAACTGATGATTAGCATTTACATAATGAGCTAAATGTTAGCTGCTGCCTTAAACTGCTACTTCTCAGCTGTAGGGGGCAAGCTGACCTCCAAAGAAACAAAGAGGATTCTGGGACAAAGATGTGGTATGTTGAGGTCCAAAATGGTGGGTTTCTTCATGTAAAGTCTATTTTTAGATTGCAAAGTCTGTTTTTTTTTATCATGAACAAATAAGTAATTATTCCAATCAGCAAAAGCAACAGTAAGATAAGAATATATGCATATCAAAGTCTGACTTATCTTTTCCCCTGCTCTAGAGCTCTGTTGCTGTCCAAAGACTATTAATAAAACATCACTGCTGCACTGGGTTTCATATTCCTTTACTCCCTTTAAATCACACACATTGTAGTTTATTTGTCCTCAGTGTCACTACACCATGCTGCAGCCACAAATATTCACTAGAGCACCAAATATGGATTAATCCACTGCTGAAAATAGTCCCCAGCAAATGCAGTGGAAAGCGCTTACAGTGATATAAAAAAAAAAAAAAGCCTGGGACTCAATCATTCCTCCACAAAGGCTGTTTAAATAATTCACTTATCGTAATCAAATAGTCTGCTTACAGTGCTCACTCTGGGTCTGTTCATGTAACATTAAAAAATTTAAATCAGTTAGTTTGTTACATAATACTTACTGCACACCGTAACCCATTTGCTATGTGTCAACTGATCTGGGCCTGTTCAAGTCCAGTATCAATTATTAGTAATAATAAATGATTGGAAAGCAATATACTTTTGCAGTAAAAATTTTAATATTGGTGTTAGAATTAAGTCACCATAAATATATGCTGAAATACCTTTACTCTGTCATATCAGGTAAAGAAAGTACAATTCAGTGGTACTTTAATGTTATTTATTACTAGAGTTTGCATTGAACTGGAGGGATAATAAATAATGCTGATGAGTTATTAGTGATTTAGAAATAAACACACACATGCAGGCACTTTTTTCCCTTTTTCCCCACATGCTCTTATTTAATATTGGATGGTTTTATTTCTACCAATCAGAACGCTGCATATTTTATTCACAACTGGTTGTAGTTGTCCTAGTATTTCTAGTATTTCTTTATAGTCAAACTTAAGTATCAAGTTGTCATTATTACATTTTTCTTAGGAATAGGTTTGCTTACAGGATATAAAACTATAAAATAACAATCATAATAATTTATCACATTTTCCAGTAATAAAAAATAATAAGGAAGGATAAACAGGATAATTAGGCTTAAATATTTTATTTTGAAAGTCTTAGAAAGTCTTGGATACATGTAGTTGTTTGCTGACATATTTGTGGTGTGTGTTTGTGTGTGTGTGTTACGTGTTAATCAGTGATACTGTTGTGAATTGCAATCCACTCATTCAGTTTCTGTAACCGTTTAATCCTCTGGAGGGTCATGGGGGTGCTGGATCGTATCCCAGCTGACATCAGGCAAAGGCAGAGTAAACCCTGAACGTGTGGCCAGTTCACAGCGGGGCTCAAATATAGAAATGAACAACCACTCACTCTCACAGTCACACCCATGGGCCATTTTTGACCATTTAAGCTGTTATGGCGCATGTGTTTGGATGGAAACTCCACAGCCAAGGCTGACCCTGGACTTTCTTGCTGTGAGGTGACAGAAGTGTAAAAAAAAAAAAAAAAAAGTGTATGATGCCTCAAAAGCTGCTGGTAGAGCTGATGTTATGATTTCATTATTTTGGGGAGAAAGTTTCTCCATTTAGCTGAAGAATAAGGAAAGAAATATAAAAAATTGCACTCATTGAAGTCAAAGATTATAGTAAAAACGACCTAAAATTAGCCATTTCTACCAGATGTATATTGTGTTGTGACAAAAAAAAAAAAAAAGTTAAAGCCTTTAAGGTCATTTGTGCATGTTGTGTACTTCCCAGTTACATTTTGCTCTTTAGTGACAAACAGGGCAGGTGTGGAGAATAAGACATTTTAGCAAATGTCTCTGTTACATTGCTTTATGTAAACGCTACGTTATGTAATGACAAGATGTAAGACAGTCACTTTCTTTGTCCAACAACACTAATATGTTGCACATTTTGAAGTAAATGTATTACTTTTAGTGGTTACAGATAAAAATAAAAAGAAATTATGAAATTATGCACATGATGTAACAACCCACCAAAGGGATTATATGCAAAATGAACTTAAATGAAGCTTCCCAAATATTACATTACAACATTAAAACAACAGCAAGCACTAATTTTCTTTTTATGAAAATACCTGAACTTGGAAACAAAACGTCCTTTGTTAAAACATTTATTCACCTTCCATGAATGTGAGTCACGGTGTAGTCACATATATTAAATATTGAATTACATCTTTTGTAACTGCACTGCAGGACCTCAAACTGATTTTTTTTCCTCAATAACTTGAAAGCACATTTATGGAGGTCTAATTGCAGAAACAGGTTGTAATATTAATAATTTTGTTTTCAAAAGTGTATGATGCTAATATACAGATTGTTAGAATGAGCTGTTTATATCCACAGAGGGAGTGGGTCCATCATGTTTCTTCTTCTTCTTCTTCTTTTATTATTATTATTATTATTACATGTGGATATGGACAAAACATATCCTGACTCTAACAAGGGATTTCTGTGTTTTTTCAAGCCCACCACAGCGAACCACCTGTTATAAATCTGTAATTTTCATTTACAACCAAACAAACTTACAATATTTGATATTTGTTTCAGATCTGATAAAATGTTATCGAACCCAGTGTTATCTCTACATCACACACAGTACTGTATCATCTCCATCTGGCCCTAAACATTGAGTCCAAACTCTGTGCTGCACAATCCTCCAATATGGACACAGTTTCCTACAAGTGGAATCTTAAGCCTGTACATTTCCAGAAACGGCGCCGTGCAATGACCTCTATCGGGGAGTTGGGCTTCGGCCGCCGTTTGAAGAATCTGCATCATCTGTATTTCCATTTCTCTTTTCTGGCCCAAATTCTCTGCCTTCCCTCCTTTTCAAAGCGCTGCCTCTTGCTTCCCTTCCTCCTCTCCATCACAATCTGTCTTCTCAAAACAGAGACAGCTTGCTTGACCGCCTGGAATACACATTCGGATCTGCTTGTCACTTCACATCTCCCTTGTCATTGTCTTTCCTGCTTCTCTCTCCACCTCTATCTGTCTAGCTCTCTTCCTCATAATCTCTCTATCTGTCCATTTCGTCCTCGCCTTTATGTGAACGCAGTAGTCAGTAGAGATTTCCTGCTTTTAATTCTTCTTCCGGGGGGAACCAAGGGACGACCGGGAGCAAGAGGAGGGGGCTCTAAATCTAAAGACAGGGGGCTCTAAATGTAAACAGTGGCACGCAGAGCAGCTTAAGAGGGCTATAAATAGAGCGATAGACCAAGAGAGAAAGCAAGCAAGAGAGAGATGGAGCGAGAAAGCTTTGCTTACGGAATAAAAATTGCTCCCGACAGTCAGGGATTAGTGCTTCCCTGGAGGATTTTCACTCCAAAAACCCAATCTGGGCCGATTGGGAAGAGCACCAGCCCCAGTCATCTTAATTCAGTTAAAGCCTGCCCAACACAGATAGAAAATATAGATGAGAGCATGATCGCATGCAAACATACAAGCAGACACATAACAATACATATGAGCACACACACATGCAGTAAATACCCCAGCGTGATCAGAAGGAGAGGCAACACAGGGAAATCAAAGAAGCACACTGATGTAGAGGTGTGTGTGTGTGTGCGTGTGTGTGTGTGTGTGTGTGTGTGTGTGTGTGTGTGTGTGTTGGCCACTCTTCATTGAAAGATACACAAATGCTACCATACGCACACACAGACACACACCACTGTGAGCCTCATTACCAGCAGATTACTCAGCACCTGATCCTGCTAAGCTTGTTAAACAACGCTGTCCTGTCGAATACACACATACACATACACAGTACACACACTCAAAGTGAGATGCTCAAAATAACTTTTGTCGTGCAAAACAAAACAATAGAAACACTTTCATAAATAAATTGGCATAGTCTAACTGTTGGAGGTTGGAGGAAAAAATCACCTCTGAAGTTGCATTTTAAAGCTACAATATGCAAGTTTAGCCCCAGTTTATACAAGAATCAAAAAGAAAAGTCTTCCATCATATTATAAGACATATAAATATTCATTACATACTGTACATTAATATGATGTTTTCACAAAAATGTCCATGTCCTCAAATTGTCATCTTCTCCCCCGCTCTCATTGAAAAAATGTGGAACCTCTTAACGTGTAAAATTTCTAAACTTTATTTACTGGGCTCTAGATGTTTCCTGCTTCCCTCAAACTTCACTTTTAATCTTTGTGCACTAATGGTTTCCACATCATACTTGATTGGCTGCAAAATGTTTGTCTGATGGTAGATGTGACCCTATGATCTAGTTTTTTTGGGTTTTTTTGGTGAGAGAGTATATTTATTTAGCAGAAGAATGTAAATAAAAAACCTCTCACATTGAAAGTTAAAGACTATAATGAAAACCACCTAAAATTAACTATTTCTACCTGACGTGTTGTGTAATAAGTGACACACATTTAAAAATGGCTCTAAGATCATTTGTGCATGTTGTGTACTTTCCAGTTCCAGTTTTCTCTTGAGTGACAAACAGGGTAGGTATATAACAGCATTAGCCCTATAATGTAGCGTTACATTAGCATACGTAGAACAAGGTAGAATGTTAGTGGACAGTTTCACCAGCCAATACCACTGCTGTTATTTTACTAACCTTACAATAATGTTGTATAGATGTCACCTAATGATGTTACTTACTGAGACATTAGCCTCCGTGTTTTGTCTTCAGAGACAGTTAGGCCCAACAAAGAGATGCTTCAACATTAATAAACACCATCAGCTCACATGACGTGATGAAGGTTCCTTCATTTCCTGAGGGCTCTGCTCAAGGGATTAATAAAAGTCTATCTAACCTAATTTAATCTAATATAATCTAATCTAACCTAATAAAATCTAATATAATCTAACCAAATATAATATAATATAATATAATATAATATAATATAATATAATTTAACCTAATCTAATCTATTGTGTTTTTGTCTGACATACACTTTAGTGATGCTTTATGTGAACTGTGGCTGTATCTCAGTGCTCTTCTGTAGAACTAAACATATGAAGCACTTGTCATATATGTAACAGACTTATAAAAGACATGTTTAAAACACTTTAATATGATGCTGTTAGTTCTATGACTTTCCAGATTCAGTGCATCGCAGGATGATTTCTGTTCAGATTGAGAAACAGAAATGCGTTGGCATCACAGATGACCCCTGAATAGGTCCTGACCGGTTGGATTTGCATCCTCCATGTGTGCTGGATGTGTTCAGACCAAGCATTAGAGCTGTCTGAGGGCATTTGGATTTTAACACCAGATGTGAACAGAGTCCAGTTCATACAAAGTATTTGCTGTTGCTTCTTGTGTCTTTTAACATCATTCTCACAAGTGTGTCGACACTGAAAATTAAATGTAAAACAATGAACCAAAAAATGGCCTGTAGAGCTGCAGTCTCAGAGGTTGCAGCCAAATACTTTTTCACCGCAGACGAAAAGTTGACATTTTGAGAATCGATGCTGATGTACACAGAGCCACATGCTTTACTGTGTGAGAAATGATGTGGGTCGTGTGTGTGTGTACAGTAACAGAGCTGCTGGCTTCATTCTGCTGAGGCGCTACACACATCTTAGTTCCCACAGCAACACATTAGCACTCTGCTCAGCCAGTAAACAAAACCTGTGTGTGCGTTATGTGTGTGTTACCATCAACATCTCTCTTTGTTTGATTAGTTTGATTAGATGTACAGAGTGACTGATGACATTTAGGGAAGAAAACCTAGAGCCTTCTTTGTAAAAGGAGCGAGTTGTGTAAATTGAAGAAATTCATTTCAGTACTGAGAAGTTTATAAAAAGCGTGGATAATTTAAAGGTGATAACTTTTTGATGATGTTAGTACAGTTCATGAAAGTGGTGTTTTTGACAGCTTTTAATAGTTTTAGATAGTGAGACTCAGGGTTTTCTGTGGGTCCTCTGGTTTGCTCCCGCTATTAAACCTTTATTGGGCAAGTGACTATTTTTGATCATTTCTGCATACATTACAAGACAGTGGCAGCAACAGTTCCAGTGAGGACAGTGAGGTAACAATCGCAGGTCCAATGTGGTCTACAGGGTCTGTAAGGTCCACCTCTGCATGAACAGTGAGTGTAAATGCTTTGTTAGGTACCATGAAGAAATGGTACTAATGTAAGTAATGATGTTCAAAGGGATAATGTGGATATTGACAGGTGTCTGGATCAGTACGTATGTTGGTATAATGTTCTAAAAGTGATGTTCTAATGTATTTTTTATATTTACTTTTTTTTCTTGCAACTTACAGGTAAGGAACCAAATATGGTAACTTCATTGATCTTGATTTTCTACATAACAATAACAGATTTTGAACAATTTCACAAAAGTAATAAAGTCATGTTATGACCTCCAATAACAAACTAAGGGTGAAATTTACAGTTTCAGAGTATTTCTGTGAGTGTCCTATAAAGAGTTGAACGCCTACTAAGGTACTGTTGAATATCTGGTGTTGGTCCCTAAGCACCTTCAATGGCAGCTAAGTGCTAATGCTAATGCCAGTTTGTCTGTTACAGTGGTGGGCCTTCTCTGCTCGGACAAAGAATTAGAATCTCTGACTTGCATTTACATCCTACATGTTTATATTTGTTCCATGAAGATGTATGAAATTATTCCCTACAGTCTGTTCTCTTTATTTCGTTGCTTTTCTCTTGGTTTCCCTGCTTCTGGTAGTACATGTGTATGTTAGGGTGGTTGTCCAATCATAATGCACCATCATGTGTTGCCAGGTAAAAGAAATCTGCCTTGAGGCTCAGAATCAACAGTGCAGGATCTGGAGCTTCAAATAAATGGAATGAAAGTGTTGCTTTAACCAATTAGATTTCATGTTGACCACAAGGGGGCGACCAAGCAGGCGTACAAGGATGTAGGTGTTTTCATGCTACATCTGCTACATCTGTAGCAACTTGCATAAGATAAAATATATATCGATATATTGATTTAAGAGCTGTTTTCCCAACGCACAAAATGGCCGACAGAGGAGAAGAAATGGATTTGGTTGCAGACATATTAAAAAATAAGTAGTAATTTTGTTGATTATAATCTATTAGCATTTTTATGTTTTTGTGATTTTATTCAGTAAATATTGATGATTGTCCTTGAGGTGGTGCAGCTGTAGTGAAAGGAGTTGTCTTCAGTGGATTTCTTGCTTTAGTAATGGTGTTCTTTCTTGCTACATAATGTCCTATTATAGTCTGTTTTTTGCATAAGTTTGATTGTATAGTATTGATATTAAAAGGTGGATTTATTAAAAGGTGGGTATATTGAAATGGGTCACATACAGAATGACTGAATTTCCCTACAGTGATGATAAAGTGATTTAACATTAACCTTATTTAATTTTTTTTGCATTATTGTAATTATGTAAATAAGTGAATGCATTTTGCAAAGTGATCTCCAGTTGTGTCTTCCTATTTTTTTTGTTTTGTTTTGTTCCCATTTTGTTTCTTCTAATGTACATAAAACCTGGTGGACTTACTCAGCATGGTTGATAATAATCTAAGGGGTCAATGTCTGGGAACGGTAGGGGAGAGTTAGGACATTATTTTTGTATCCACATGCCTTTAAACCATGACTTGAGGCTTAAGAATTGTTTCAAGGGGAGACTTTTTCTATAGTGTTCAGCCTCCCTTTAGACTAAACGCTGGGTTTTCAAAAGATTGGAAGGTGAAGAATAACAAAATGATTCACCCTGCAGTCTTCCTCTTTGCTGGTCCTCACAAGGAGAGAAACCCATAAGACGTGTTCACACATGCTGTATATTTCCTACACACTCAGAGTACAGATCCTCCAGCAAAGCTGTTTTTTTTCTTTCCTCCACAGAATGAATAAAGTATAAGTTTTCCGGAGTGTGAATTAAAAATCGATAGCACTGTGAGTTGCAGGTATGTCGGTGGATGGAGGGGGTGGGCGCCTGTGGAATCGTGGCTCAAAGTTAATTCACTTTCACAGTTTGCCAAACGAATGAATAAAATATGACGCTCCAGTTTATTGGGGGGGGGGGGTCTCTAATTGGAATTTCTGTCGACTGAATGAGAAGTTGTGGCGAGACAAATTATTCATACAGACACATACATTTAATCCACTCGCTCCATTAGGTAACCCGAGGTGTTTGCTCGAGCTGTGTCCTTGGGGATGTGGGCATATGGACATGTACAGTGATCAAAATAGGACAAAAATGCTCTGTGCAGTCATTTGCTTTTTAAATATTGTCCCATATATACTGATTTCTACAGCCCACTGTTACTTAGCGTCCGATTTTCCCTCCTTAAATGACCCTAATAGCTACAGAAATACAGAAAGGCAAACACGCGGCCCCCAGGTGATAATTCTGAACAAATACTTATAAAATATATCCAAATGTTTGTACAAAATAAAGCCGACAAACTTCTGGGAAATCACCTACACTGGGCCCGTCCTCCAAGTCACGCAGCCACTCGAAGACACACAGACAAACACAGGACCCCGTCCATTAGAGGTCATATGTGGGCGCACAGCTCATAAAACTGGTGGTGAGGAGGGGGGGGTATAACCATACTGACGTGTTTGTTGGTGACACAGTGACACTGACTGAGATATTTACCGTAACCTCACACCGGCCTTGGCCGAAGAGGAGAGGATGCTCTAATTCTTCTTGACGGAAATCACACCACTGACTGGCTGACAGAGGGGGAGGAATATTCACATCCATTTAACAAAACCTCCAAAGTGTAGATTTTGGAGGAGGTACATGGAATAGGTTGGTAGAAAAGATATCGAAACTCTGCTTAAATTCTGAACTGTGTAAAACCACCTTTAGCTTTGTTGGTTCTGCAGGGTTGAAATAAGCTTTTTTTTTCTCATTCTCTTCAGATATAATAAAAAAGCCTTAAAAGACACACATAAACCTGAACTAAAAGGGTTGTAAAGGTTAAAGTCATTATTTAGTGTGACCCCTGACCCCATGACAGGAAGCAGCACAAACAGCTGGAAACATCTGACGTGTGTTGAATGAAACCTGGTATAAAACATGAGAAGATGAATGAATCTCATATTGTCTGAATAAAAGGGATAAAGACAGGTTAATGCAGAAGCTGATTTTTCCCTGAAAATTTAGCTTTTAATGCTGTACATACTTCCCATATCATCATCATCATTTTCCTTGCCTTTGTCCTGCTGCAGAGGTCTGCTTTTAAGCAGGCTGATCTCCACTCGTTCCCATCATGGGCTGTGTTTTTGAGTCGCATGTCTTCACAAACGGGCCTTGTGCATTTTCTCGGTTATTTGTTCCACTCCCATAGCTTTCCACATATCTTTGTTTCTGGCGTTGTCTAACTGTGTGAGGCCCAATGCCCACTGGGGTATGTGAATTTCCATCACATGTAGTTCCTGCTCATGTGTGACTGCGCTCAGAGCCATACATGGCAGCTGGGCGCACAACACACTTGTAGATCTTCGACTTCAAGCGGACTGGTATCATGTGGTCACAGAAGACTCCAGTAACCTGCCTCCGTTTCATCCAGACTGCGTTTACACAGACACAGCCGTCTGGGACAGCATCACCAGGGAGCCTACACATTTACACTGGCAAACTTTGCTGAGGTTCTGGTTGCCAGTTCTGATGGTTCCA
Source organism: Apogon talboti (assembly GCA_037367365.1). NCBI lineage: Eukaryota > Metazoa > Chordata > Actinopteri > Kurtiformes > Apogonidae > Apogon > Apogon talboti. The sequence goes on along the minus strand of JAPQRQ010000019.1, from coordinate 10,940,254 downwards.
TCTGTCTGTAATCCACATTCCATGTATTCCATCTTTTTGATGTTCAACCACAGCCCACTCTGTGCCAGCCCATTGTTGCACTTGATCTTGAAGATTCTATCGGTCCTGCTTGGCCAAGAGGATGTGGTCAGTATACGAGGGGGGCTTCAAAAAGTTCATGGAAAAAGTCTTTATTTATTTTCCAACACATGCTCCATTTAGGTCAATACACTTCTGCAAGCGTTGACACCACCCTGTAAGTCCATAACTTTTTGAAGAGTGGTGTCCATGGGTGTACTGATTGGATATCCAAGGTGACGGTATCCATGGAGAGTACTTATGATACCATAGGTCCAAATTGTATCTTAATACAGAGACTGAGAAATGCATATGTGTGGTCATTAGGACTTTAAATCAACACACCTAATGTTGGCCTAAGACCTTTGCACAGTCCTGTATCTAGGCTCTTATCCTTCAATACTCCTCTAGATGGGCGCAGTCACATGGATGGATGCAGTATAAACACAAATAAAACTTAAATACAGCCCTGCAAAAGCTCTTAGACCTCTACAACTAATCAAATTAAACCAACAAACCAATGTGATGGTAACAGGAGTGGCACTGAGTACAGTAGAGTCAATGTTCTGGTTGAAGTCACCACCGTGATGAATGAGGGCAGGCTGTTTATGGGATAAAGGACTTGTATTACACTCTGAACTGCATTCTGCCTTCCCTCACTTTGCTTTTCTTTTCCACTTTATCTCTCTCTCTCTCTCTCTCTCTCTCTCTCTCTCTCTCTCTCTCTCTCTCT
>JAPQRQ010000019.1:10909606-10937168 GCA_037367365.1 Apogon talboti | reverse complement strand
CTCTCTCTCTCTCTCTCTCTCTCTCTCTCTCTCTCTCTCTCTCTCTCTCTCTCTCTCTCTCTCTCTCTCTCTGACAGGCCGACTTGGGCAGTACGACTCAGATTGGTGTGAAATCGCCGCATAACAGGCGGGAAATTGGCTCTGTTATTTTTGGAGCAGAGTCATGGGGGACCGTCGGACCATCATCCTCTCTCTAATGAGCAGGTGATGGAGGCGTAGCCAGAGTGGGGGGGGGGGGTGTATGTGGGGGGGATGCATGGAGCCTCAAACACCATATACATGGCAAATGCACAGATGAGTGCAAATGCAGAGAACACTGATAAGAATGATGAGATGGGAATCTGATAGCTTGTATAAAGTATTTTTATAAAATGCACTAGTATTAACAGTGAAAATACTCCATTAGAAGTTATATTCCTGTATGTATTATTGTTGTTGTTAATCTTTTGTAACTTAAGGCTACCATTCTAAACAAATGGGCTGTAAATGATCCTAGAGTCAGCTGTAATAACCAAACTAAATATTTTAACCATCAATGTCAGCCATTACGAATCCATTTAATGTACCCCGGGCCATATTTCCTCACCACATAGTGCACAGTTGTCTCTCATTTCACTTTTTTTGCTTCACAAACCAGTCTGTTATTGTCTGAGGAAACATTGGCAAGTTAACAGTCACACAAAATGGTCTCTACAGATATGCCATTACTGTCAGTCACATGGTAAAACTCAAATGAAACGGAACGCAATTGAAATTATGCATCTTAATTTGAGTTTTTTTCATTTTCCCAGAAAAATAACTAGCACTGTAAATTACCAAAAAAAACTTCCATTTTAACATGATCATTTGATAGCATGATATACAATTAAATGCAGGGTTTAAAAATAATGATATAATAATGTAGAGGTTTTTTTCTTCAGTGTCTATGTAACACTGCTGTTTGTTTAGACATAATAATCAGCTAACCATAGAGAATGGACATTTAACTTATAATCTTTAAACACATCATTAGATAATAATTATATTACAATATTAACAATCACAATATGTTATGTTACCACCCTGATGACCAGAATGTAAAACTATTTCCATCATTTGAGTAGGTACATTTTCAAGTGTCGAAACTAAATGAAAAAAGTGATCATGTTTATCTATGATGAAGGCATTTCCCACACTATAGTAAATCAAATAATATTATTGTGGCTCTTTGTTTCTTGTAGAGAAGACGAGGTATATGTCCCATTTCCATCATCATCTGCCATTCTGGATTCATGACATGATATTTCAGGAAAGCATGTTACTAAATACACCTGCTCCCATTAAGTAATTCTTGCAAATATTATGATTTTAACTGACATTTGAGTCACTACAGAGCTGCAAATTCTGATATTATACTCCACTACCACTGTGACAACTTTCTCTTCAGATTACACAAACCATCCAATCATGTCCAAGTATTACTGTTGACGATGAATATTTGTGTTCAACTGGAGTTCCTTATGTAATGAGTTGAAAATTGTCCTCCTTAAGCTTAATAAATGACTGTAAAAACCAGCTAAGATTAGATGAAAAGTGTGTTTCTGGAAATCACACTACTGTATATGATGCATTGCTGTAAACGACGCCAAAATACGTAATGCACTTAGAATGAGGCTAATCTGAAATATTTACCGGACTAAAAAGCAGCATGTACATGAACGCAGCAGTAAAATGAATTCAAAAACATCATATGCTGACAGGGACCACTTCACTGCACTGTGACTATATTTACTTGTCATATATTGGTACATTATGGTGATAACATACTTTAATGTGAGTAATGCACAGCTTTTATTATAGTGGAGTATTTTTGCTGCTTAAGTTGCATAAGAAACTTCTTAAGATGTTTTTGTCCAACTATGTCTAAAATCTGCATATATTCATTTTTCTGTCACATCTAGCAGAACAGCTGCACAGAGGAAAGATCCACATTTCATCATTAAACGCATCATTAGATGTAATCATCAATGTGGTGTGAGATTTACTTGTAATACTTTTGAAGCAACAGAAAATGAAAATACCCAAGTACCACAGACAAGACTCCAAGTACAGAACTGACACAAGGTTCTGTCACACAAGTGCAGAAAATCTCCCTTAACTCATGTTTTTATTTAAATTATCATATCGAACCTTAACGCAGACTTAAAAACTCCCATGACATCCCTGGAAAACCACCTCTTACGTTTGTGAAAACATGCACTGTCACCGGTTTCCCAAGTTTAACTGCAGTTTACTGGAAGGCATCACACAGTATTCATTAGAGTCTATAAATTCAGATAATGTTCAACTGTCACACACCACATATCCCAGGCAGAGCCCACAGATCCTTCACACAGGGCCACTCACAGAGCAGCAGCTAAACACTGCCCCCTACTGTCACACATTCTATTTCGCAGTCGCTACAAGTGTCCAATTTAACCAAAATGTGATGGTATTTAAGGTTAAGTCAGTCTTTTTTTTTTTTTTCAGTATCTGGTTTTACAAACACCAGCATTTATGTAATACATTGGATTACATAGAAATTGGCGCCAAAGCAGCTACATTAATGTACTTTTTTTATTTTAAATGAAACAACTTGGGAACTTGAATTCTTTTTTTTAGTGCAGATACAGTGAACAGGGTGACTTCAGCTTAAATTTTACTTTAAGGCTTCCTTTAATCCATACTAGATCATCCAATGAAGATATAATTGACTCAGTAAATATATTTTTAAGACCCATCTTCAGTGTCTTTGGACGAATCGCAGCCCATAGTCGTCTTTGGCTATTTCAGATCATACCACATGAACTTTGACCCAGCAATGCATTTTTGTCATCTGTAGGGGACAAGAGTTTCACAGTGTTACTGAGAAAAAAAATTAATCCTGTCCACTGCAAAGGACATTCCATAAAAAAAGAAAAAATGTTGCATTATCCTTTTTCCAATCAAGACAATTATTTAATGTAAAAAAGCCAAAACATTTACTTTCCTGGGTCTCAGGTGGTTAAACCGCCCTTCACCCAGCTTTGTATGAATGGCATTGCAGGCCCAAGTGGCAACATATACTGTATATTTACAAATAAAATGAAGATGACATATTCCTTCATATTTCACCCTTCATAAAACACATTTAGATTTGACTGATCATTTGTTTTTGGTACATTATCCATATTATCCCAGCTTTTTTTCCTGATTGGTAGTTGTGATAAATCTGGCCTCATTTGGCATGTGTGGTCATAGATTTGCTGTTATATTTGACAGAAACCTAAGCATTATTATTCTGAGGTACATTAAACTATTACAGGCAAAGGCTACAGAAAGAAAATGGATCAACTTAAAAAAACCTGTGTATTTGTGTTTGTTGTGTATTTCCTGTTTGACCTCTAATGTAGTTGTATAGTTTATTTTCCAGTCCCAGTCTGAGTCTGCTGGTTATAGGTCCTATTATTCTTTCAGTATTTGTAACGGTAAAGTTGCCCAGTGTTTAGCAGTCAGGTCTGTGTCCCGCTGACGGTCAGGACTCTTGTTCACTGTCCTTCTGTTTGGTGTCGTGCCAGTGCAGCGGGTAAGGTGGTCCCACAGGGGCCGTGGAAGTGGAACCTGAAACACAAACGCACACTGATGCCTGTGTTTTGAACTGATATCAGTGAATGAACATTTTCCTCATGTGACACAGTCTGAACATACTTGAAGCTCATGGTGGCTGGAGTGTGTTCCATGTTGAATTCAGCCACAGGGACTCCTCTTTCTGCCACCTGAGGAGCAAACATGGCTGCTGGATACACCACGGACGACGTGCCGACCTGGGCAAAGAAATGAATAATTTAATAAACATTAGTTATAACAAAACCCATTCAAGTCCAACTGATCATCTGTGAATGTATTTCCAATGAGTGTTTTCAGAGAAAGTCAGTGTATTACAACAGGCTGGTACTGTCAGGACAAATATTTTTCCTTTAAAACAGGAAAACATTTGAGGTCACAGAGGGGAAATGACACAAGCAATAAATACAAATAAGTTGGAAAGTCTTAGAAGCTATTTCAGGTTCACAGAATTTAAATTCAATATAATTTTTACCAAAGACAATGTTAGTTAGTGTTGGATGGAGCTCTGCTTGGATCAGCATTAACCTCCCAGACAAATAATCAGTACTGAAAACTAATGTCAGAGGCACAAACCTGTGGAAAATAAACTTACAGCTAATAGGAACAGTGAACCTCAAATGCAGTTACTCTCATTCGCCACAGTGAGCTGTAGATTTAGATTAAAACATAGATTCAGACTAATCTGGATATTTCCATAAAATATTCACCGCCTCACTTACAATAAATACATCTGTTCATTCAACCTTTGTTTTATGAATTCTGTCAATGATGGTCAAATACAACAGAACCATCTTCTGAGCATATGTAGTGAACTTAATTCCAGGCAGCAAACCAAAAACATCAGTATTTGATTATTTATTCATGTATAGTTAGGAGTGTTATATGTTTCTTAAGCTTTAGCTCAGGTGCACAGAGAAAGATGTTATGGAAAAATCTAAAGCAAAATGTACATGTGGACACAGAGTGAAGTGGAATTAAGTTCAATTGTAAACTTGGTGTCATCATTTACTCACTCACCATGACCTAAAAGGCTAGTTGCATGTGAAAAAGGCGCCAAAATACAGAGGAAAATGCACAAATATCCATATCAATGCAGACATGGCCTGAATAAGTTCACTTTTAAATTCTATGGGAAGTAGAGATCACTACAATGGGTGTATTTCATGTTTTACTACGTCTTATTCACACCTTTGAACAGCTTTAACACCAAAAACTGACTGAAGAATAATTCAAATCGAGGGCCGTAACATAAACCAATAAGGATGGTTCATAATCCCGGGTAGTCCTGTGTGTTTTATGTTTGTTAAGATTGATGATCTAATTTTACAAAATCGATATGGTGATACAGAACTCACTTCCCTTTTAGAGCTACTTTATGTCTCCATGATGGAGAATGTGGCTTTATGGCTGTTAAATGCTCCATTATGTTCACCATCCAGTTACAGTTTGTCTCCTTTTGTTCTCTGCATGAACACATTTTCCAGAAATGGATTTTTAAATAGTGCGAATAATCAAACATGATTAAAGTAATAAAACTAAATGAGTGCAGTAATAAAACAGGTGGGTGTGTCATAACTCAGCAGCTGAAGTGACAGATTTTATATATTGCGGTTGTAAATAAATACTTACGATGAGGCACAGGTCACAGCTGTCCAGCACCGTCTCTACCTGGGTGAGGACGTTGGAGTCCAGAGTCTCTCCAAACCAGACCACGGCTGGTCTCAGTAGACCCTGACAACCCATCTGTTCACACCTGAAACATGCACACGGGTCAAACAACATGGAAACAAAGCGCAGAGCATAAACACAAGAGCAGGAGTGAGTGTTACCGGGGCAGCTGCTGGACGGGGAGCTGGGCGTCGTGTGTGTTCGGGTCCGGAGCTCTGAGGAGGCAGTTGGGTAGAGATTAGGCATGAGCAGAGCAGAGAGGGAGCTCTAAGACAAACTCATTTACAACCCAAAAGAGTTCATAGTTACAAACACTGATATTAAGTTAAAATAATTATTTTTACACTAGGTTACACCAACAGAGATTCACTTATAAGATAAGACATTAGTGATCTCCCAAGAGGGAAATCACTGCACCAATCTTCTGTTGTTTTAAAGGTTATATTTCACGCTTTAATTGTTTCTTAGTGTTTAGGCTACTTTTTGTAAAGGGACCAGAGGTCACAGTAAATGCTGACATTTGCCTGTAGAAGCTAGTGAGTTGGGATTTTGTTCATGTTTTTAATAATGTCCACATAATTCCTGGGGTATACGGTTGCATCTAAATAAAGACACTGACAAATCAATATAAAATTGTTTGTGAAAAACATCACAACTAAATATGCTCTGAGACTTTTGCACAGCACTATATTAATTGGAACAATAGAAAAATGGCCACTCTTTCATATTATGTTCTCTCCTTCATGTTGTTCTGTCACAAACTGCACTGTTTACTGGGATATTTGGATGATGTGTTGTGTTCTTCCACATCAGTGAAGGCAGGAAATTAGCACCAACACAACACTAACAAATATGGCGGAGAGTGAATGTGACAGAGGACGGGCTAATTCTGAAGTGGACGAGGATTCTGATCAGCCCAGACAAACCGAGGACATGTCTGGGATCCTCACAACAGACTCAAGCACAAATAACTTTTTTTCCATCAAACATGCAAAGTCATGTCAAACTGCACAGAAGGTCTACAGATTCAGGGTTTTACAATTATCTCTTTAGATTTTAGATATTGTCTATATCTGGTTGCAGCCTTAACTGATAATTTGCACCATTCTATGATTCCAAATAAAGAGTAAAATTCCTCTGAGGCCTGCTGATTGTTTCCACTTCAGTCCTCTGAATAAATTTATCAATAACAGCGATAAATACAGATGAATGACATGATCAGTTTAGATAATAACGTGAATTTCAGCTCAGAGTGTCCTTTAATTTTAACATATTTTATTAGCGTGGTGTTTTTCAGCCGTCAAAAGCGTCCATTTGAAATGTCACACAAATGACAATGTGACATTTAATTTTACTCACACATTTCCTGTTTCCCCTTGTCATATCAGTTGTTATTTAGCTTCTGACATCTGACAGCCTGCAAGCGGCTGCTTTCTGTGGCATTTTGTGCTTTAATGAATACGATGTCTATCTCTACTCATTAATTCTCATACTGTTGATGTAAACAGTTCCGCTCACCAAACGACACGGGTTGAACTTCTTACCCTTTGCCCTCCAGAGCGGCACAGATCGGGCTTTTGTAATTGGCGGCTTCTTGACCGCAGTTCATACAGCGTGTTCTGAATAGGCTTCCTGAAATCAAAAAATTACAAGAGTAGGAGAGGACAGGAATTCAATAGAAACATGTATCTTTTGTTTTAGTATATCGAATAAAAATGTCAAAGTTGAGGGATTTAAGGCAGCTTTTGTATCTCTGATCCTGAAAACATTTATAAGTAATCTTATTTTTGGCAATTTTCTGGCGTTTTACGGACTACAAACATGTAAAGTAAGTCAACTGATGACTTAATAATGAAGATAATGTGGTGCAGCCTCAACAGGAATGTGCAGACAGAACAGACTGAGGTGAAACTAAAAGGAGATACGGGAAAAGACTGACATTGTGACTATTTTCATGAATGACTGAATGAGTCATTTTTGAACATGTTACTTTGAGTACTAGCAGAACTTGAAGGTTAATGGTATTAATGCTTATCAACTGACTGACAGTTTCATTAGATCTTTTAGTTTGATTTCTTAGTTTAATCCACATAGACGTATTAAAATATTTAACACTTTGAGATTTTCAGTTCATCTGTCAACTGCATGAGAACATTTGGTGCACATAAAAAAAAGAAAATCATCCACATATTGTTTGGATGTACCCACAAAAGCAATTCTGTTTTAATCTCAGAAAATAAACATGAGACTTGAACAACAAATAAACCTTTAAAGAGCGACATGAGGACAATTATTTTCCCTCAAGTCAATAATTGTGGTTGACAGGCCTAATATTAGGCATCGACCACTATAAGCATCTTCATTGCCACCAATTCTTTCCTCTATCTCTATTTAAAACCTCCTACACATTCAGTAATGTTAGTTACAGATTCTACTTCGTAATCACCGTGAATTTCCAGAATGTTCTTCGATCCGGCTCGGCGGTGGAGCTCGTCGATGTTCTGCGTGATAACAGTCACTTGACGGCCCTGTTTGCTCAGTCGTTCCTCACACTCTGCGATCGCCAGATGTGCAGGGTTGGGATTTTTTGTGAGCATGACTTCGCGGCGGTAATGATAAAACTCCCAGACTCGGGACGGATTTCTAGCAAAGGCCTCTGGGGTCGCCAGGTCCTGAAAATAAAAAAGGAACAAATAGAATAATGACAAGTGCAAATGGAAAATAAATGTAGCCACACAAATGCTAATATATTCTGTTTTCTTCTCTGCATGTTATTATATGTTATTGCAGTTCTTATTTGTTCTGTAGTGATCCTCAGTCGGACTGAAGGTCTATTTGGTGTCATTATAAAAAAAACTTAAAAAAAAGGGCATTTCCTATATGATGTTGAGTTTCTGGTTCTGCTGGTCTAGTCCACTGTGAAAGCTGAAACTGGTTTTAATTCATTCCAAAGTTGCTGAACTGACATTTGTCATTATGACTTTAAGGTGGTGTTAATGAAAACAGTGTCACTGTGATGAATCCAACTTGCATCAATAATGTTAATTCAATGTTAGTTCAGGTTGAATGAAGATACTGGTTCAGTCTGATGTTTGTTGTCATGTCAGACTGAAATTTTTATGAAATGTCTAATGTCTGGCCTTCCCTAAAACTGAAATACAGAATACATAATATAAGAAATAAACCAAAACTCCATGGTTCTCAGTTGGTAAAGGATGGAGAACCCTGTCCAGGTTGGGGGTGAGTTACTGCCTGAAGTGGAGGAGTTTAAAGGAAACATGAAGGTTGAGACTGACAGGTGGATTGATGCAACATCTGTACTGGTATGTTGTGGTGAAGAAAAAGCGAAGCTCTCACTTTACCAGTCGACCTACATTCCTACTCTCACCTATGGTCATGAGGTGTGGGTGGTGACTGAAAGAATGAGATTGTGGATAAAAGCGGTGAAAATCATTTTTGGACAGATGGCCCTCATATCCTGTTTACATTTAATTAGTTTGAAAAGCTGAAGAGGTGGATCCATCCCTACCTGTGCTTGCCATTTTCTCCAGTAGCCTCCTGCTCCTCTGAAAGTAGGGACTCCACTCTCAGCGCTCACTCCTGCTCCAGTGAGGATGGCTATGTTCTTGGCCTTGGAGAAAATCTCCCTGAATGCTGCCAGGTCTGAGCAGAAACACACAAAACCGCAATATGTATGAAAATGACTAGAATTAGGAAGATGATATGAATGTTTCTGAGGTGATGTAGGGGGGAAATAGGGGCAGAAAACCTTAATTCTCCAAACAAGTATATAATTTTGATGTATAATACTCACTATACTGTTTTAATATTCAGTATTATACCACTAAAGAAAAGAACAGTCTATTCTGCTCTTAATTTACTTAAATGCAAGGTAAGCTGTTTGACGTCTCTCAACCAAAACAATAAAAACTATAGATGAAGTTCTGTATTAAGGTAAATAACATTATTGATTTCTTTGAATATGGACATTGTTGGGAAAATGTAATATGATGCAAGTGCTGCACATAACACAGGCCTCATTGTTTGTATTTTAATGCAGAAATGTTTCAAGCATCACATTTCTATTACAGATATAAGGAATGACTAAGCATGTGAACTACCATGGACTCTACAATCCATAGACTACTGTACATACAATACACATTCAAAAACATTTTCCTTATTTAGTTACTCCATGTTATTCATCTTCAAAAGTATGGATTTCACTCACTTGCCACCTTTACACACTTCACATACACATTTTTCCTCAATGAGGAGCAAAATCACAGACTTTATGAATATCACAAAAAAAAATTTCCATCAACAACTTACACTTAATATTTATTTCAGTCTATTTCACTACAGATATGTGGGTCTTACTTTGTTGTAGTAATAAAAAAAAAAAAAAAAAAAAGAGTACCTGAACTGGGCCTGGCCATGTCTGGGCTGCTCCGTGGTTTCCTCAGGTGAGCATAGAGGTGCGAGTGTGTTAATCCTCGACGGATGAGTGAGCCTACAATCATCAGGTTCTGACAACTAGGGAAGTGAAATATGACACCTCTCAGTTCATAAGCACAACAGATTTCCAGTTAGTATCAGCGTGTACTTTCTTGATCATTTTAAAGACATGTTTCTTAATAATTAACTGTTCACACATTGGTTGTGGGTAAATAGAAGACACACTTTGTCAAAAGCAGATTTTTTTCACTTGAACTGTCGTCTTTTTGGATGGCAATTCCACAAAGTTGTTAAAATGCTTTTTTTGAGAAGCCAGTAGATACATTTCTTTGGTTTTAGATAAAAGAGGCGACTGAATCTAGATGTGCCTTTTTAAAACAAGGTATTTCTGAGTGGTGTCCAGGGGTTTTAAAAAGAAATCATAAAGTTAAAGTTTTCAGGTAAACTCTGAAAAGTAGGAAGTGAAGATTCGGTGAGAGTCGCGACCCCTGAATTTTGAGGTACTTGATTATTGGAGTGTTTCCATTTTCCAGGCTTGGTTCCTTTTCAGATTACAGGTTTTTATTCTTTTATAAACCCCATATCTCCCAATATGTTGATGGGCTGAGTTTGAATTTTACTTTAAGCTAAATTGAGTCTTTCATTAGCTGGAAAATGCAATGGCACAAGGATAAACTTAACCCTGTATTTCAGAGATCATGCAACTCTGACTTCTTTTTGTTAAACTTGGATCTTAAAAATTGTTGTGGATATGTTTTTACTGGGTCACCAACTGGCAGAGTGAAGTACATAACATTAATATAACATGAGAATTAGTTTTCTAAATTAAAATAGAAGAGTGTCGTCAGGAGGAGTTAATAATTATTGACCTTGCCTGGGAAATGTAAAATACAGTGTAGAGCCTAAATTATGTAAATGTAAAATGATTTTAAAAAATTACTGAAAGGTGTAACAAGATTAAAATAATGAAAAAGATTTAAAAAGATGAAAATGACATAAGCAAAAACAAACTGACTTTACTACAGTATTCAGATGGCTGAAAACCGATTCAGTTAAGTGTTTGTGTACAAAAACACCATAGAAAGGAATGCTTCTAGGAGTCAAAAAAGGTTGTTTGAGGCGCTCTTTGGAAAAGAGATTCATACAGTAGATAACAAGCAGGAAGAAAACTCCAAGGCACTCTCTTTAAGCATTAAAATATCTTTATTTTCACAGCATGATCATGTGTAAACCTTAAAAAAAAACACACTTCAACACGTTTCAGCTTCAAGTCTTCATCAGGAAGTGTATGTTTGACTTCCTGATGAAGACCTGAAGCCGAAACACATTTAAGTGTTTGTGTACAGTTGTTTTGGGGTTTTTTGTTTGTTTGTTTGTTTTTGGGGGGTTCCCATGCAAATAACAGACAGGACACTTCCTAGACATTGAGAAAAATCGAGATTTTATAGTAATGCATGTCTTAATCTTGTAAACATGGGGCTTGAGTAGACACATCTACCTTTTACATCCTGAGTTGAAACCATTCATCTAGTTAGCATAGTTAAAATGAGCTCAGCCATAAATATCAGCAGCTTAAAATACAACTTAATACAACAGTAAAGAATCATAGCCATAACTTTTGGCAGTGGCACAAACTCTATTTCTTCATGTTTAATTCTTGTTTTTCCTTTCACCTATTTCTGTGTTCACTAAAGAACAATTATCACCTTTTTTTTAGGTTTCCAAGAATTTTACTGGTAAATAAATCTCATTTATCGTTAGTCAACTAGTGTCACAACCAAAACTTTCAGCCACGATTTTAACAACAAGGAGGGTCATTGTGGTTTTTAAAGCTCAGATGTCATCCAAGTTAACTCATGTAAACACACTGCTAACCTTAAAATGTGTGCACGTACAATAAATAACACAAACTAGCAGATAATGCCGTTTTACCCATCAAAGCTATTTTTGTTGTCTGTATTATTAGCTGCACATTTCTGCTACACGGCGCCTGTCACAGCTGACAGTTTAGCTAATGAGCTAATATTAGCCTCAGCCATTGTTACAGGCTAAGATAAAGCCGCTATCCACACTAACAGCTCGTTGTTGCAATACAATCGAAGCTGAGATGTCGCAATGTTTCACATGCATTGGGTCATTTACATGTTGTTTACTTACCTGTCAAACCGAAGCCAGGAACATCAGGTGCACAGCAGATAGCGGGAACCAGGAAATAGTCGGTGTCACAGCCGCAGCAGTTTAAATGGTTCGGCTTCACAGTACGGAATGAGCCAATCAGCGAAGACAACGAGGAATATGAGCCAATCAGAAATGACAACAATGTGAAAAACAACGGCTGGACACACGTACGACCCGAAGAGGGCGCACTTGCACTGAATCAGGTCAAATGGATCTTGTCTGTGGATATTACTGTTTTTTTCTGATTGCTTGGCCACAATCCAGACCAGGGGTGTCAAACTCATTTTAGTTCAGCGGCCACATACAGCCCAGTATGATCTCAAGTGGACCGGATTAGTAAAACAATAGAATCATGTTAATAAACCTATAATGTCTACAATGTCAACTCCAGACTTTTCTTTTTGTTTTAAAGTGGAAAAAATTTAATTATGTGATGAAAATATTAACATCTACAAACTATCCTTAAAAAATGTGAGTGACATTAGCAACCAAGAAATATCTTAAGAAAAATAAGCACAATTTCAGCCATATTATGCCTCCGCTTATCATGTGAATTATAATTTATGGAACACAGTGGATCTACAAAGGCACAAAACATTTAGTAACAGGCAGAATGTTGTTAAAACTACATTTACCTCTATTAAGACATTCCAAGTTGTTCATATTTGTTCAGGTTATTCACATTTTCTGTGAAAAAATAGTTTGTGAATATAAACATTTTTATGTAATTTTACTTTTTTACACTATAACAAAATTACAAATGTGGAGTTGTCATTGTTTATAAGTTATTATGATAATATTTTACTTGTTTGGCCCACTTGAGATCAAATTGGTCTGTATGTGGCCCCTGAAATAAAATTATTTTGACACCCTTGACTGTTAAGATCTCCACTGTAATTTTTGCATTTCACAAATTCACTCCACAGGTTGGACTGGACCCTTTTGTGGGCCAACTTTGGTCCTGTGGTTTTATGTATGACAACCCTGATCTAGATACTGTATGAATGTCTTCTTAGTGTAATATGTACCATGTAGTTTTATTCATTCAAAATATTTCCATTCTATACACATTCTAAACACGTAGGAAAGCATTTCACTGTAAAATAACCAAGTTCCTTTTTTATGATTTGCAATTCTTTTTTGTACCTCATTATTTCCATTTAATACAACTTATCCTTCTACTCCCCCTCAGAATATTTTTTTACTTCATTTAATTTGTCTGACAACTTTACTTACTACTTACTCTTTACATTTGAAACAACACACAGTCCTATACTTGTAATCCACCCAGTAGTATAGAATGTAAAGAAACGTGGCTTCACAATAACATTCTCCTATATGCATGAAAACAAAAAAACAAAAAGGACTGCTGCAAACTGCAAACTGTTTATAACAATCAAATGCAAAAAAAAGAGAGAGAGAATAAAATTAGTTGTAGGTGCTTCACTGGCTAAATAAACACAAAATGTAAGTGTTTAAAGGAATCAAGTGCTCATCAAGGACAGTGGTGGAATGCTTAAAAAACAAATAAGTAAAAGGGACTGCCACAAACAAAATTAGTCATTAGTGTTTAAAAAATATGTGCTGCATAATTAACAGTCAGAAACAAGCCTGGTACAGAATGGCCTGATGAAGACCTGCTAGTGATGTGTCCCTTTGAATAATGAAGGACTTTTATATCAAAATGCCTCCAACTTGTTTCTGGCTGTTGTCATTTTGCACTAGTAAGTTTTTTATTTTATATTTTAACACTGGTGATTATGTGTGTTTGCGACAGTGTTTGCTTTGTTCTTTCTCATGCATTCCATTGCTGTCCTTGATGAGCCCCTGATTCCTTTAAACTTGTTTACTTTTTGTTTTTTAAGCCAGTGAAGCTCCTACTACCATTTTTATTCTCCTTTTTGAATTTAATGATGATAAACATTATAATACAATATTATACTTACATAATACTAACAGAACATTTTGAAATAAAACATTCCTTATGATGAGTCCTCTTATCTTTCATACAGCAGGTACATTCTGCTAATGCATTTTGAATTTAGGCCTTTTATTTAAATTTCAGTACTTCATTGTAGCGTTTCTACTTTTGCTTGAGTATATGTCTTCCACTTCTACTGAAAACATTAGCTATTTTTGCAGCACTTTACATTCTACCACCAAAATGTACACTAAACCATGAAAACATTGTACAATTCTTGCAAAAGCAAAACTGATATTGACAGACTCTTAATGAAATGCATTTTTGCATCAACACAGTAGTGAACTCTCAATTAAGTGAGCATGTAAAGCAACAACTAAACATTTGTCTTTGACATTCTATGTACAAGAGAGAGTAGTTGCATGTTGTAAACACACAAACACACACACACACACTGGTATCTAAAGTATGAATACATTTTTTTTCTTTTTTCTATAATAATACTGTTTAGGCATACAGAAAAAAACAACCTGGTTAAGATAAGCATGGTATTTGACAACAGTGTATCCCAGAATGACCCATCTGTTACTCATAGAATCTGTTATAGTCACAACACACACATTTCTCATTACTCAACAGGATGTTTGCAGGTCCTGAGAAATTGTCTTGTATGCAAGTAAACACAATCATGAACTAACTAAAAACAAACTTGTGGCTAAAACATCTAACAAGATAATAAATTTGAACAAATATAATGAGGAAAAAATAAAACCAAAAATTAGACGTTAAGTTGCATATGACAAACAAACTAAAACCAGCCCACATAATACCCACCTGCCTGGAAAACCCATAAAACTTAAACTGCTATTTCATAGACGCTAGACAAAGCATCAAAAAACTGATCACACTTTTAATCAAAGTCCTATGTTAAAGCTTTACTAAGTTTTGATTGATAATTTGGATCGGTTTCCTCACAGCTGCGAGGTGAGTTATGGAACAAAATTTTTACAGGAGGGGAAGGCGATAAATACCGGTTGGGTCCTACTCATTTAAGCAGTCCATTATGAAAGTATTGGCTGGTTAGTTTTTGCGTCATTGAACTCTCAAACGCTCGTTCATCTTTGTGTTGACGGCTTTATTGCCCTGCAGCCCTACTGTAATATCCCTCTGTATGTAATTGTCTACAGTCTGTTCTTGCTGATGCAGTCCCATTTACTGACCTCTATTTATGATGTCTATCCCACTGATCCAAATACAGATGTCTCTGTATTCACTAGTTGAGCAGTCTGTGTAACCAATACCAACCAAAACCCCACATTTAGTATTACTTACTTCTTCATAATCAGAAACAACTTGACCTGCTCAAAATGTAAATACAAGTCACAGTGCATGCTGGGAAGTTAATTTTATCAACAGTGTCTCCATTGCTTATGATTCTCAACTCATTCATAAAGGTTTTTCCTTTAATTTGTCACTCATTTATAAGGTCATTTTTGTTTTTCCTTTCCCATAAGAGCCCATAATATACTTGTTATAAACTCCAATATGAGAATAGTATGGAGGGTTTTTTTGTTGTTTACTTTTTCATGGTAGTCTTAATTAATTAATCCCACATGCTGCTGTTAGTCTGATGGTAGGATATGATTCACAAACTAAAGCAGTAGGTATGAAGGTACGATGTCAGTACGATAACTTTTAATTGCAAAGAAAATGTCAGTAACACTTGGGTTCACAGTCCTATATTTACTGGTTGTTTCCTTGCAAATTCAAAGGTAAAACTTAATTAAAGAGAAAACAGAGACAGCTTTTAGAGTTGTCTGACATGCTGAAATGAGATTAAACTCTCATTTTTGTTTTATGACTTTAATTAACTTGCAAAGAGTCATTCAGTGATTATAAAGAAAGCTTATTCCTTATATTTTTTTACCTGTATGTGGATTCAAATGTCACCTTGCTGTATACTAAACTGTCCTGGATTGCAATTATACTAAAACACTGTGGGTCATATTTTATTTTAATATCTATATCACTTTGTCCTTTCCAAGAACCTTCCTATAACAAATGTCTAGTTTTGTCTCTATCTTAAGGAACTAATACTGTAAAATTAATTGTTATTAACATTTTTCATTAATGTTCCTGTCTAAAAAATGGCAGAACCATTCACACAGAGCAGTCTACATATAATGCAGTAATAGTAAAATGCAATTGGAAATATCTGTGACATGTCTTTTTATTGAAATTAGTTTACACATCAAACTTCTACGAAAATAATGCATCTGAATACTTCTTCCATCACAGTCATATACAGTATAAAAACAACATATTCAATCAATTTTGAAATTTTATTAAGTTTAATGATGGACTCATTGACTGATTGATTAAACTGAATGATTAAAGAACAGCCTGATCATCCAGGCTCTAGCGCAGGGGTGTCAAACATATGGCCCATGGGCCAAAACCATCCCTCCAAACATAGGCAGGATGGAATTTGGAAATGCAAAAATTATACTGAAGATATTGCAATCAAGGATGCCAAAATTATTTTAGTTTAGGGGTCACATACAGACCAATTTGATTTCAAATCAGTCAGACCAGTGAAATAATAACATAACCTATAAATAATAACTCCAATTTTTTCTCTTACTTAAGTTTTTCAAAAAAGTGAAATTACATGAAATGTTTGCATTAAAAAACGATCCATTCACAAAAAAGGGTAAAACATGAGCAACCATAAAATGTCTGAAAAAAAATAAAAGCAATTTTAACAATACTATACTTGTTATTAAATGTTTTGTGCCTTTGTAGATCCACTGTGATCTGTAAGTTGTAATGCACATGTGTAAATGAGAAGCTGACTTATTTTGAGTTGACATTATTTATAGGCTAATATGATAGTATTTTACTGGCCCACTTGAGATCATATTGGGGTGTATGTGGCCCCTGGTCTAACATGAGTTTCGCACCCCTGGTCTAGTGGCTGTAGTGCTGAATTTCTCATTGCTTGTGTTTGGATCTGGAGACGGTGGACTTAGCAGCACTAGAGAGGACCAGTATCATCCAGCCTCCTCCTCTCCCCCTCTCTTTCTCTCTCTCTCCTCCTTCCCCCTCCATCTCCATCACAATAGCCCGCCTCCCTCCCACACCGTCTGCCCGGGCGGGTGCACGACTGGCTGCTGCTGCGGCGCCGAATCTCTCGCAGTCCCCGCCGGTCGCCCAGTGCACGCTGCCCCGGCTGCTGCTGGCCGAAACATGGCGGCGGCCCCGGAGGAGGAGGTAGACCGCAGACCGATCCGGAGGGTCCGGTCCAAGAGTGACACGCCTTACATCAACGAGGCGAGGATCTCTCTGCACCTGGAGACAGGTAGGCAGCCGCCGGTGCTCCATGTCTGGGTGCATTAGCAGCCTCCACAGGGGGAGAGTGGAGTAAAACGCCTTCTGGCTGCGAGGGAAATTGCTTAATCGTTTAGTTACATACATCAGCATGACTTTGGGCTTTTATTGTGCGGCTCCGGTGGTACCCATGGTGCTCCACTGCACCTCAGCGGACGGTAACCACACAGTGACTCATGCACTGGGTGATGATTCAGGCACACAGGCTGCTTTGTAATCCGACTATTCTTGTGGTATGCGGTGTGGAAAACCTAATTATCACCACAGGACGATTGATTGCTTTCACCAGACTCCGCCTTTACTGTCGGTTACAGTGAAACGTGTGAACTTCCTGAGGCTGCTCATGTAAAAATGGGTGATTTTTGCATTTGGAGAGGGAGTGGATGGATGCTCCGGCATGTGAAGCCTTCGCCTATAATGTGATGCTCAAGCCCGGTTTGTCAAGTTATTGTTTCCTTTGTTGCCATGGTCACGACGGTACACTGGCAAGAAAGCTGGATTACACGCCTTTAGGTTTGGGTTTTACAGCAGGATGTGTCATTTTTGTCGGGGTTTTTTTTATGTGAAAATGACTACTTTCTGTGGTACAAATCCCCACTCATCCCCGTGGGAGGCTGGTGGTCTAATATCGCATCAGTGCGGAGCTGTCCACTGCCCCGTGGTGCTGAAAATGCCACCGAGCGGAGAAGGCGAACACAGCCCGAAGGATTCACACGGTATCGGTGTTTGTCCACTGGTGATCCACGGCAGGCTAACAGGGATTTTTGTTTTTTCTTTTTACAAAGAGCTCCTACATCTGAATAGCTTGAGTTCGACCCTCCCCCTGAATTGCCCGTTGTGACAAATCCCAGTCACATGGTGTGTATAGCCTGGTAGTCTAGGCGAGACTCAAGCCTATATTTTCCATTTCGGCCAGATGCCAACTCTAGAAAATTCCCCAGCCATCCAGTTCTTCTGCTTTTTCCTCTGCTCTGTTAAGCGAGTATCATGCAATGCATTAGTCAGCAATTTGAAAGCTTAACATAGTCACTGCAAAACATTTTCATTCATTCGTCCATTCATACAGTCATTCATTCAACCTTGTTTGTTTCTCTGAAAAAAATCAATTGAGGTCTCAGTTACATCACAGCCCTTATGCAAATGTAATTGAATTAAATTAAATCTGTTAATGACAACCTGGAATCAGTTAAAATATCATAAATAGACATGTTAAACAACTGTGTGTACACTACATGGTGTATGCACTGATGCTGAGGAGATTTGGGATCAAATGATAAGACACTTTTCGACACTCAGCTGGATGTAAATTATTTGGTCACTACCATTAAAAGCATCAAAGTTTGGTACACAGCCCTAATAATAAACTTCTACATATATACTGTATCCAAAAAATTTATATATGTGATGATTAATATATCACCTTACAGGTAACATATATAACAACATCACTCATACCAGGCCATTTATGTCATGTATATTACATTTATAGGAGGTGAGAAAGAAGAAGCAGTGGTGATACAATAAAAAAAGGTAATCCAGTAAATGTGAAACCTATGGGCTAACTGAAGGAATTATGATACATAGAAAAAGAGTGGGAGGAAATGCATCATAACAATAAAACAAAAACATTAAAAATAGCAAAACAATATGATAAAAGGCAAAGATATTGGTATAAGTGAGAACATCTAAAAGTAAAGTATGGTAAAATAAAAAATTCAAATTGTCCTTGAAGATAAGATAAAGAAATCTAAAGTTTTTTCCCAGATGATGTGCAAAATGGTGCAAAATGAATAAAACTGCCTCAGTTTAGGTCAGTTTATGAGAGTGATTCTGATAATGGTGCAATAAAATATGTTAGATGAGAAAAAATAGGTTAGTTAAGCAAAAAGAGAACTGGTCTGTATATAAAATTAAAATAAATAATGTAAGATCATAAATTAGCATTAGACAAACATGTAACATAATATAAATATCGAACAATGACAGTTCAAGCATAAAATAGTGCTGTGTGTGCAACAGTGATTGTGCATTTTGTATTGACGTGCCTTGTTGGTTCATAGTTCAGCTCACAAATGCAGTACAGAAGACGTACATGTGAATGTTGACATAGATGCTTCCTGATCACTGACGGCAGAGCTAAACAGATTTGTTTTAACCTCTTAAGACCCAGGTATAGGTTTTCTATCCTGTTTGTGGACAAGAGTTTCACAGCTTTAAAAAACAAAACAAAAACAAAAAAAACTGTCCACCGCAAAGGACATTCCATAATTTAAAAAAAAAATGCATCTGCAAAGACTGTTGCATCATGATGTTTCCAATATAGGCAATTGTTTATTTAAAAAAAAGTCAGGAGGGTCTCAGGAGGTTAAGGCTATTGTTCTTTATTTATCTTCTCACTGCTCTGACCCAAGCAGAGGTGAAGAATAGATGTGAAAAACCAGCTTTACATAAATCGTAATGAGATCAGGAATTACTCACATGCTTGCTCTGTAATATGCCTCTCCTCTCAGCCTGCTTAGACCTTTATGACTCATTCAGACCCACCTACTCATAATCTCTCTCAGCTGCCCTTTGTCTGGCCCTGAACAATCTTCCTCTCCATTTTGTTTTCTATTAAACACGGCAGTGCCCTCCTCTCAGATAGATTAGAAGTGGCTCCCAGTATGAGTAACACTGTTCTCTGTTGGAGCTTTGTGTCAGGCTTTTCCATCAGGCATGGTATGAATGTGAAGGAGGGGGTCGGCTGCTGCTGCTGCTGCTAACAGTGCTGCTTCTTTCGGCTATTAGCTGGAAACAGAGCGGGCGGCTGGCATGGCATCACTGAGAAACCACTGCCAACCACGTTTCCCTCCAACCACCAAGCATTCCTGTTTTCTTTCCCTCCCTGTACCCCCACCACCACCACCACCGCCACCACCGAACTGCTGTGGTCTAATCTCATTTTTTGTGTCACCATATGCCCACCCACTCTCTTGATTCCCATTTAGTGTATGATTGTGTGTTTAGCTGCTGCATAAACGCAGCCCACTCTTTTCTTTGATGTGTGTCACAGCTCATATGTCACAAATACCCATGCCATCTTCAATGTTTTGCTGGCATGTTGGCCTGGTATATGTGTGTGTGTGGGAGTGTGTGTACATGGGATTAGTAAACAAGAGTTTGTCACCTTTGCTTTTGTCAGATGGTGTTGTTGTCCTCAGGGTGGTAATCAGACCATAAGATCATATCAAAAATGAACTGCAATCTTTCCTCTCAGTTCTGAAATATGTAGACCACAGAGGGATTATAAACATTTAATGAATGAGTCTTTTTGACTAATTAAACCGGGAATATTAGGTAACACTTTATCTTCAGGTTTGTACCAGCTTAGCATACATACAGTAGCATATTTGCTCTACATTCACATAAGACTCCCATTCATGCACAGTGACTTTCTTACTTACAACAAATAAGCAGTAATTAGGGGGTTATTAGGGGAAAACTGTTAATTAAAGGTCCAGTGTGTAAGATTTAAGGAGGTTTAGGAGGATGTTTTTTTTTCTCTTGTTTTTTTTTTTTTATTACTGGTTTAGCACCTGAAAATAAGAATAAGTGTATTTGTGTGTGGTTGTTTGTTTACTTTAGCAAGGTGTGAATCTAAAGGAATGCATTGTGTTTGGTCTATTACGATCTAACAGTAGCAAGGGATTCAATAGTTTTGTTCTGTAATCTTGTCTACTTATGATTTCTTATACAAAAGAGTAATGTTAATTTACTCTAATACTTGACAGCTAACTGCCTAAATGTGTCAAGAATAAAAATGGAGTAATTTTCATGGTAGAAATAAGCAAAATACGACATGAAACAAAACTAACAGTGGTGACGTCCGATGTCTCCTTCTCTTTGGACACTTTGGACTGATCTTCATTAACTACTCAGAACATTATTCTGGTCTTTATCTGCTAGAAGAGAGCTGCAAAGAGTTTAATGATAACTCCTCATGAATTCAGCATCACACTTGATCACTGGAAAAGTACAACCCATGTTAAATATAATGTGTTTTTAAATAAGATTATTTGGGTTTGAAAATTCACTAACTAATCAAGTAAACATAGTAGCCGTGATTACATGGACAGCATTTCTTCAACTTGACTAATATCATTCTGTTTAGAGAATCCAGTGTTTATGTGAAAAATAAATAAACCCACACACATTTAATCACACTACAGCATTGTTGATATACACAAAGTGGTTCAGCAGCTGTGAAGTGGCTAGTCTTGTGGAAATCCAACCATTTCGGCTTTAAACCTTTCCAACAATTTTGGATTTGGTTTGATAGATTTCAGCTTCAATCGTCTTTTCATTTGATCATCAAGAATCCTTAAATCTTCAGAAGATCTTTGAGACTAAAACAGCACATTTTTGATATTTTTGTTTTTGTGTTGCTATGGTTCTGTCCCTGAGGTATTTTATTTTGATCGGGCTGTAATTACAAACATTGTCGGAATATTAGGATCCATGTAAACACAACTAGTGACAAACCTACTCATCATTCACAGATAACTGATTCATTCATTCCTGTTTTACACACATCCATTACACAGATCGCATTCATTTCCAGTGTTCTGGTCTGGTTCAGAGCCTGTGGTTTAGAGTTTCTTCTGCTTTATTGTGTTGAACCAGTCCACAGCTCCCAGCTCCAGTGATTGTAAATCCAGGTCAGCTCGACTGGAGCTTAGCCTGTCTTACAAAGACCAAGACGCAGGCATTACCACGCTGTCTCTCAAACACAGAGAGCACTAATACAGATCTGAATGAAAAGGCCAACACACAGAGGGCCTAAATGAGAGGAGGTGGAGGAGCAGGAAGAGTCGGCAGGATGGAGGCTTTTAAATCGTAACTACTTAAAGACTGGCACGGTGAGAAAGAAATAGAGTTGGCAGTTATCCATAGACTATAGTCCACCTTAAAACCACCTCCCTCTGGATGAGTAATACTCTTTGTCTCCCACATTTACTCACAGTCTCTCTCTCTCTCTCATGCATGTACAGTACATCAGACCTGCTATCTGCATACATTATCCAGGCCTTGAGCAGAGTCCCAGAATTACACAGACCAAATACAAAAGCACAAGGAGGAGGCGCAAAAGCTTTAAATGCAGAGGAGTATACTTCCACTGCCCCCCCCCCCAAAAAAAAAAAAAAAAACACACGCAAAACCCCCTCACTCTTCCTTTCCTCTTCTGGCACGTGGGTCAGTCCATTCAGCACAGACAGGCCGGCCATTGTACTGACAGAGAAAACCTGATTTACTCTCACACCACAGACAAGACAGAGGAGAATGTAGTGTTGTGGCTTAAAGAAAAACATACAACAAATGCTGTCTCTCTGTACAGTAGTGGAGAAGGTCCTGCTTCCCCTTATATACATAAAGTATTAGCATAAGAATATACTTTAAGTATATATACAAGTGCAGAGCAGCCTATTTCAGAATAATCTGTTTTATGACTATGCTTTTATGCGTGCATTGTAATAATAACTCAATCTGAGAACCTGAGATAAAAATAATCTATTCAAATAAACACAGCAGAGGAAAGGATACTACTTGTGTAGTGGAGTAGAACTATAAAGTAATATTAAATGTAAATGCAAGCACATGTTTGTTCTTATGGTGCTTGTACTAAATGTTCCACCACTTACTCCATGAAACTATGATATTAGGGAAACTCCTTTGAATGCAACGCTTCGCCAACTGTGTAACGTGGAAGTTGCTGAACTTTTGAAACATGTATAGCCTATTAGTTTCTCAGCATTTGAACATCGTTTAAAACTTATATAATTCAGCAAAATAGGTCTACATGACATAAGCTTAATAATTTGTAGATATTGCATTTTGCAGTACATATTATACCTCTAAAAGCTAGAATGACTTTCAGGCAGCACAGACTTGGGCTACACAGTGTGATCTGTTTTCTTATTTTGTGTCAGTTATGTTCAGTTGAATTTTCATGATATTAGATCACAGCACTAAGAGAATAAAACCATATCTTTACTTTTATGACTGAACTTTGTAGTTTCAGTCATTAACTTGCAGTTAATGAAATAAAAACAGCCACTACATGACTCACTACGCAAATATCAGTGAAGCAAAGTGCCAGAAAATGATGAATTAAGTCCATGTGGTTAACTACTCCTCCATATTATATATTAATCTTTTTTTTTTTTTTGCTTTTCTGCCTGAACATATTGTGTTTTGTAATGTGTCCATAACCCAAAAGATCAGCTTTGTTTATTTTATTGCTTAAATATGATAATCATGGCCTAACTAAAGCAGTTTTGGTTGAATATAATTGTCATTTGTGCAGGTGTGTCGTGCATTCATTAGTGTCATTTCTGGCTCTAATCACTCTTGGGTTCCCTGCTGTTTTGCATTGCTCCTTATACTGCAGCCTGTCTGTGAGCATCTCTTTGATATTTGCCCCCCTGTGGTTATTTTGAGTGTGCCCTCTTGTGGTTCCTCTGTGGGGGATGGCTTTTTTAGAAGAATAGACACACCAACCTCAAAATGCATCTGGAAATGGAACCACACTTGCAATAGCTGTTGTTTTACCGCTGTTTTACTGTTTCTGGGTGGATTTGTCTGCACCAGTGAAGGCTACCTATCAAAACAGATGAGCTGCATACAGGAGGGAGAGTGGTGACTCATATCCCTGTGATATGCCAAGTCTCACATTCACACATTCACAGGGATGTGTACACACACACACACACACACACACACACACACACACACATGCACACACATGCTCCTAGAGGCTCTGCTGTTCTGTCACTTTGAATTAATTCTGCACATTGTGGGTCCAGTCAGGAGGGAGGAGGGCGGCTGTCTGAGCTCTGAATGGCAGCATGAGAGGAGGAGATGAAGACGCTGAAGGAACAACAGACACACTGAACTTTGTGCTGCCTTTGAACTCATACACTCTCTTTGTCCGTCTTCATCATGTCACACTTTATTCAGTAGTGTTTTGGTGTTTGTTGATACCGACAACACATTTCTAGACAGATGGAGAAAAAACAAGATACCCACAGGGACCAAAGCAGATACAGTAGACTGTGTGTAACCACATGGACTCAGGATTAGTTCAGCAAACCTTTGTTAAATACAACAATTTGTAGTTGTCTGTGAAAGCTTTACTGTGCAAAAGGAAACCTCATGTTATGGCATATGTGGAAAAATGTAATATGTCTGTCATCATATTGAAATTTGGATTGATGATTAATTGTTTTGCATATAATTGTCATTGACAGTAGTATTGTCTAGTTTGCTAACTTCATGCCACTGCTGTTCTATAAGTCTAATAACTGATTTATTATGCACCTATACACCTTATAAAGAAGAGACATTTATTGTTTTGAAACATATAAAATGAATTATATTTCTGTAAAAATAAAAAATAAAAAGTTGAACATGGCAGATATGACATGACTTAACAAAGATCATTAATGACATATTCAGCCAAGGTATAAAATCAACCAAATGCATATGCAGATTCTTGAACTTGTTGCAGAAAAAGACTTGGGTGTGATTAAATGTGATGGCATTATTAATGTTGCATCACTTAAAGGGTGATAAACAATCTGGACATAAAGATAAAACATGGAATTTCTATTCTATTATCAACAATTGATTTTATATGATAATGTAAAATATATTCTCATGTGAAATGTAAAAGAAATACAGTTATTTCAAACAACTGGAATATGATGATTATGTAATAATTGTGACAGACCTATGTTGCCATGATAATCCGTAGGACAGGACTGAGCTGACCATCAGATCAGATATTCAAATGTTTCACAGTTTAGTTTTACTCTACTGTATATTGGTTCTAAGTATTTGTGAGTGACCATGAAATGGAACATATTAGTTGGTCTGTAATGCTGTTCCATCATTTAGAGGTAAATGACGGTTGATGATGTAGTAGTGTCTGAATGATTAGAGACCTTTACACACAGCAATTTCTCCAGATTCTGTAAATATTTTAATTCTCCTCTGTACAGTAGAGGACAGAGCTGTGCAATTAGTCAAATTGCAATTGTAATTTCAGCCTGTGCAATGAGATAAAAGCAAAAGGCTACAATTTACAGGTCCTGTGTGTTTCTAGCACCGATCACTGACACTGATCAGAGAGAGGTAATGTGGAAAACAGGTGAAAATGATAGTCACATTTTGCTTTTGTTCTGAAGTTTTTCTATTTTTATAATACTATTTAAAGTTTGTATATTTGAGTTTTAATTCATACTAATCAGTTGTCCACAGTGTGACTTAATTGCCAAAAAAAGTTCTGTTATTGGAAAGGGAGTAATATCCAACTTCTTTCTAATCCTCTTTGGAGGAAGTCTTCATAGACAGGAAGGAAGAAATAAAGGAAGAACAGAGGAAATGCTTTTAAGGTAGGAAGGAAGGACCCTGTCGAAGGAAGACGGGAGAGAATGTTTCAAAGGAAGGAAGGAAGGAAGGAAGGAAGTAATGTTTGACAGACAGGAAGGAGGGAAGGAAGGAAGGAAGGAAGTAATGTTTGACAGCGTTTTTTTTTGTTTTGTTTTTTTAAATGAAAACCGATGGTGGTTGATTTGAGTTTGAAAACGTGCAATTAAAGCTGTAAGGAGGAAGGAGGGAAGGAAGGATAGATGGAAGGAAGGAAGGAAAGAAAGAACTATTCACTTGTTTAAAAATCTTTCAGATTTTCTCTCTCATTTTGAGTCTTAGGCCTTTCCTGGATGCTGCCCTTGTACCAAACCATGATTTACTCGATTATACACAGTATGTCACATATACAACCATCCTGTGCTTCACCTACAACACCACGTTTGATTATTAAGTTACTCTGTTTCTGTTTGGAACATCCATACAACGCCACATGTAACAATACAAAGCAGAAAAATGACAAAAAAATGGCATAAAGAGAGTGGTTTATGGCACAAAGTAAACAATAGAACAATAGATGTATTTTCTGTCACATTGTTATTGTATTTGTCAGGCGTAATTACAATCACCTGCAGATATCACACTGTGTGAAGTTATAACTATTCTAAGTCTTTACTTCATTACTCGTCCTAATGTGATGTTTTATTGGAAACAGTTCTTTAGAGGCGCTATATGTGCGTGCGATCATATTGCAACTTTGAAATATTAAAAAAAATACAATAACCTACAGTCATCATTGCAAGATGGAATGAGAACCAGTAATAAACAACTTTTAGAGTCAAAGCAAATAATAAAAGGTAGAAGCACTGGTGTTTTCACCACTGGACACAACTCTAAATGAAAAGAATAGAGTTTGATGCTGAAATCACAGCATTTCTTCTACAGTTTGATCATGATGCAGAAGCACAATCTTTCCAAAAATATTTTAAGTTTTTGGTCTTTTTCTAAATATTGGGAAAAGCTTTGTGAGTTGCATCGGTAGATATTCAAGATGGTAAGGAAGCACAAAGACTTTTCATCTCAGGGTTTTGGGTCCTAGATTCTCCTCTGGATCCACCTCCAATGAAAAAGTGAGTAATGAGCTGTGTTTTCTACCTGCAGCTAATAGGAAAATAGAAAAAAAAGACATGTAGCACCCAAGATTTTAAAAAAAAGTATATATAAATCTAAATGTATATATAAAAAAGTAGCTCTAGTATGTATAAACAATTTCAAGTTACCCATTCAGCAGTATGTGTCGGCATCTGTCCTAGAGTGACTATGCTTTAATTCACTTTTGCTACTTTCTGTGTGGTTTGTAACATTGTGGCTGTCTAATAAAAAGAGATGTTATACATTTAGGGAGTAGTGAACTGGGCAACGCTCCTGCTGTGAAGCTAATTATCTACAAAGCTCTGCCGGCTCAGCCTCCGTCCACACGACTCAGGATGATCCCAAATAAAAACACAATAACCTCAGCTCACCCACAGCTATGTGACTGTGGAGGTTGACGGTGCAGAGTGACAGAGATTAAATGGCAGAAGGAGTCGGTTTTAGCCTCCACACTGCAAGTCTCCAACTATCTGTTTCAGCGGCAGAACGGCGCATTAATTTTGCATACTAAATCTCTGTCAGGATCACAGTCCCCGCTCAGGGCCTAAATTAGCAGCAGCACCATCAAAGGCCGGAGGATGATGAATTTTTTTTTGCCTGATGGAGACAGGAGCCCAGACGGGATAAGAAGCTGATATGTGGGGTAAGATCAGAAATAGACAAAAGGGTCGAGTGGAGGAGAGGAAGGGGGTCTGTGGTTGTCAAGTAGGAAGTAAATCATACAGACAGTAATGAGTGAGCAAATCTCCATCAAAGGCTCAGCTC
>JAPQRQ010000019.1:10875259-10885850 GCA_037367365.1 Apogon talboti | reverse complement strand
ATGTGTGTGTGTGTGTGTGTGTGTGTGTTAACTAGCCTTTTTCCATTTTGAGCAACAACAAACAGAACAAGTTAGATAAAAAAGGTGTTTTTTATTCATAGGTGCCAGACCCAGACACTATAACACAAAAGAAAAACCTACACTTCCATAAGGCAGATGATTACATGTACGTCTCCATTATTCATCCTGTAAACCCTCTCACAAAAATAGAAGAAATGGTCAGACCAATGGATGACATGAAAAGGTCCTCTATTGTATGAAAGACATCAGTTCTGTTGTATACTTTGCTTGTCGAATAGTCCAATGACAAATATCCAAGTACAGTCCGGTGCCACTGTGTTGTGTTTTACATGGGGCCTGGTCTGTTGTCCAGTTTAAAAGAACACATTTTCTTACACGGTCTCATTTCCCAGTGGTAGTGGCATTTGTTACCCCAAGTAGCAGCGTGCACAGTGGATCACACATTGAAGTCACAGAAAGGATCTTATTAATTTCACATTTTATTAAAAAAAACAGAATAGCTGTGTTTTCCTACAGAACCATAGTCCATGAGTAAGGATATGGAGAACTATAATGCTGAAAGGTCTGGATTAAACCTATGGGGAAGGGATATATGGACCCGATGTCGAATTTTAAGCTGAATTGCTTTGACTCTGTTACAAGGATAGGTCGTTATTGATTAGGACTACAGTTACGGAGTTCAGTCTGGCTGCGAAACGCTAAAAATACACGTTCTAGTCATTTTTAAGACATTTTTAACATCATGCGTCTCTGATTTGTTCTGCTTTTACAGTATTTCACATGTTACTTCTAGTTCTGTCTACCTGATGACTGACACCTCACGGTTTATATTGGTGCCTACCGGTGTTTGTGTGTTTAATTCATTACTTCCTGTTGAAATCGTCTTCTTGTAACTCTCTGCTGGCAGCTCAGCGTCATGTCCTCATTGCATACACAGTGAGTCTCAGAGCACATATTTAGTGTAACAGGAAAGGTGTCATTTCAAAAGGAGAGCTGGATGACTTTACCCATATTGCCGAGGGAACTGGACAGAACATAACCAGTTCAGTGTAGTTGGGTGTGTATGTTTAGTTTTCTGTTTTTTTTTTTTTTTCATTTTTAATCGCTCCGGGTTTTGCCTTCAGTGTTTCCTCTGCTGGAGGAGCCCCCTGACACTCTAACTGTGATTAAGAGCGATCCAAATAAGCTTTACCTGACTTGATTATGCACAGACCTCTGGGGAATCTGTCTCATGACATTTAAGTCAGAGACAAGTGAGCCTCTATTTCCCTTATGTCTGGATTGAAGGTGCGCCTTATTAAATCTGCAGTGAGATTCGGCTGTATTTATTTAGTTTTCTGCTCAACTCCAGATTTACTAAACCAGCCATGCATTTGTAAAGTGTTAGAATGGCTTAATTCTTATTTGAATGTTCACATAACACAAACATCTACATGTCCACATGTCAAATTATAATGTACAGTTCAACAAATACCAAAGAAGTACATTGAGATTGGGATTAGCCTAGCTATCAGTTCTAGCTCTATAAAATGGAGGCCAATGGGAAAAAATGCAGATTATCAGTAAAGTATTAAGATAAAATAGAGGAAGCAGAAAAAATTTAGTAAAAACAGATGCATTTCCTTCATCCTGTGTGGTGATAGTATGTGGTATGGATCTGAAGACACTGGGTCTCTTTACTGGATTTTAGTGCATCATTTTCTATTGTATATTAATATTTTTATTATAGTTTGCATGCTACACTGGATATATAAGCCATACCTCTCACTGTTGTTTCACAGTGTTTCTGTATGGGAAAAAAAACCTGAATATAATTTCATTAAGTGCTATATTATGTGACAATGACTGATAATTGTAAGAGATCCTGACCATTTTTTTCATATGTGAATGCAACAAATAATTCCTGAATCCACTATGTAAAGGACAATGCAAATTAAATTCACATTCAACAACCAAGACCCCCAAAACGCAGGAATATTTTTATATCTTCCTCCCTCCATCTGAACACAAAGTTTTTAGATGCCATTGTTAAGTTTTGTCTTCTTATACATTTCCTTTTCCGTTGTTTTCTGTAAATCTGTATTTGTTTCTCACTGTGGAAGTTCTCCCAGAAAATGGAAAAGAAGAATATTGTAGCACTCTCTCTAGCCCATGAGGTAACTGTGACCTTTTTCTTTTAATGATCTTTTTGTTCAGTCTTTCCCTGGTAAATGAACACCATTTCTCTTCTGCTTTACAAGCCTTGGAAATATTGAGCCTGTCATTTCTGAAGAGGGTCATGAGCATCAGTTTACCCATGAAGAATGTCTTAATTTAGTAACCGACCACCTAAACTAATGTGTTTTTCCAGTTGCAAAAATTAAATCATTTCAGGTCATAAGTGAATGAGCGCTCCTCTCATTAAGGATCAAATTGACAGATACGCTTCACTGATTTTATTTGACAAATGAGAAGCCTTTGGGGAAATGATGATGATGATGATGATGATGATGATGGATTTGGCAGTAATAGAACAGAACTTTCCATTGAATAAATAGAAACCACTTTTTAAAGGCTCCTTTTGTTGTGATCAGATAAAACACCACGGGGAAAGTCATTTCGTAGGTGTTGTTTCCTGCATCTGACCTTGATGCTCTCTTTGTTTCCAGCTGAGGAAGTGGAGCGGCTGGCGGCGATGCGCTCTGATTCGCTGGTGCCCGGAACGCACACACCTCCGATTCGACGGCGGAGCAAGTTCGCCAACCTGGGACGTCTCTTTAAACCATGGAAATGGAGGAAGAAGAAGAGTGAGAAGTTCAAGCAGACCTCTGCGGGTGAGAAGCCAAAGAACCACTGTACACACTCGGTCTCCATTATCACCCAGCTCGTGTCCTCGTCCCTCCCCTCCCCTCCTGTTGTAATCTGCCTCCTTCACCACTCCCATCTCCTCCAGTAGATGGATGTCTCCCTGTTGCACATAGCAACAGCAGCGTTGATGAATGGGAGCGTAGGGTCTGTGCTGCAGAGTGGATGGTGATATAGGGGCTGCAGCAGAGATGTCCAGTGTATGATTATGGTTATTTAAGACGCTGAATCCTCAGGTCAGCGGCTGTTACTGTTTTTCAACCAAACCATCTGTGGACCTAAACATCCACCAGTGACCAAAAGCATCTACTGATCTAAAATGTGTCATATCTATTGACCCTACTAATCCTGTCAAGACATGGAAATAACCGAAGTAAAATGGAGTTTGCCACCTTTTCATGGTCATCAGATATCACCCATTTGGACGTTCAGAAGCTCTGTAGTTACCGTGGAAACACTGGCAGCCATTCACCGGTAAAACCCATATAGTCTGACAAATGACTGTGATTTCAGACACTTGTTTTATGTTCAGTTAATGATACAGTATATTTTACAGAAAATTTAAAATGTTTGATATATTAACCTTTGAATTTACTGTCAGCTTTTATGAACATCTACAGGATTAGTGAATTGAATATAGGAAAATACATGATTTACGCTGAAAAATGGAAAATACAGAGAATAATATAATAAATGTGAACAAATATGCAAATTACAAAAATTAACGTATCACACTTTACTGGCTGCTATACACTGGAGCCTCATATTACAAACTGAGATTGCAGGTTTTTGTCACTATATAAGAATGTATAAGACTTTATTGTCATTGTATTTCCATACAATGACATTTGGGTGCACCTCCAAAAAGATACTCTAAATCACAGGTGCCAAACATGCGGCCCGGGGGCCAAATCCGGCCCACCAAAGGTTCCAATCCGGCCCGCGGGAGAAAAGTGCAGAAATTACACTGAAGTTAACAGTCAAGGTTGGAAAAATCATTTTAGTTCAGGTTTAGTTCAAGTAAAAAAAAGTCATTATAACCTTTTAAATAATGACAAATACAGATTTTCTTCTTGAAAAATTAACTGAAAAAAATAACATTACATTATAAAAATATTTACATTTACAAACTAACCTTTCACAATAAAATGAAAATAAATACATAATTAAAAACTAATATGAACAACCTAAAATATGCAACTTTAACAATATTCTGCTTGTTACAAAATGTTTGTGTAACATTGTGTGTAATGTACATATATAAATAATAAGTTGAGTCATAATATTGTTAAAATTACACAATTGTTCTAATGAAATTTTAGTTTTTCAGGTTATTCACATCTTTTTTGTAAAATGTAAATATTTCCATAATGTGATGGGGGTTTTTGTACACAAACAAAGAGAAAAACTAGGAGTTGTCATCATTTATAGGTTATTATGTCATTATTTTACTGGTCTGGCCCACTTGAGCTTCAATTGGGCTAAATGTAGCCCCTGAACGGAAATAATTTTGACACCCCTGCTCTAAATATTTATATATGAAAAACTGAGTTACTTCCCAACAATGTCTTGAATAACTCTGTTTGAGACCACTAATACAGTTTTGTCCTAAACACATGATATTTACTATGTTTACACCGAGTGCCCACATACAGTACTGAAAAACCCATTCATACAATGTACATATACAGTGTACATTAGGAAGAGCACCACACGGCTAAAACAAGATGCTAATGAACATTTACTGCAGCAACAAATGGGCTTTAAATGATGATTGTCAGTGTGTTGTTATTTCTATGGTCAACTAACCCTTAGCCCCTGGATCTGAGGAAATCTGGATGTTATTGTGTACAGTATGTCCGAGCTACAATATGCACGGAGTAATAAGCTGTGAAGTGGAGGAAAGTGGAAGCTGTTGTTGTGTGTCAGCTGGCTGAACTGAGCTCCATCCTGTTCTCACTGAGAGACTCCAGCTCACGGCAGACGGAGACGAAGGCGTCCTGTAGCCAAGCTGTTCCCCCAGCTGTCACAGCAGTGCATAGTGGGTTTTTACAGCAAAGAAAAAGTATAGCCGCGTTTCCATTAAATGTCAAGAAAAAAACGTTGATGGTATAGGCCAGTGGTTCTCAAACTTTTTACAGTGGAGTACCCCCTGAAATATATTTTTTAGTCATATACCCCCAACTCTCGCTTCAGCATTTTTGATTGAAAAAATGAGGCAAAATTTCTTCCTGTGCCAAAGGTGTGTTTTTATTTTCAAAACTTTGTAAACAGACAACATGTATTTAACTTTAATATATTAAAAATAACAAATCTTTATAAGTAAACGTTGCATGCAAAATATAAACTGCAAAGTGCCCTCTTTCATTGACAAGAAAAATAAATTAATTGGTCCTTAATGAATAAATGAACCTTTCATCAACACAAAATAATTACTTGATTACTCAAATAAACTCATCTTGAATAATATAAAATAGAAATGTTCTTAAAATGTTACCAAAGCTCCGAGTTTTTAAATGTATGAAATGAAATAAGGTCAGGAGTATCAACTTTATTATGTGAATGAATTTTATTGTGTTTTATATTTCAGCCTTAATTCTCATTATTTATTTTGTATTCAGTACGACTTATTTAATGTATTTTTCGCCCCTAGGCTTCTTCCAAGTAAGTACCCTTGAGGATACGCGTACCCCCATTTGAGAAAGACTGGTATAGGCTACGTTTGACATACTTTAAAAAAAAAAAACACGTGAGAAGAAGCTAAACATTCTGTTACTGTTTTCCAACTAAAATGACAAGTGGTCATTTGAGAAGTTTGGAAACACATGATGGACTCAACGCAGAAAAGCATTTTTTTTTAAAATCCAACAGAGTCTTGAAATCTACTTGATACATGATGGTCTTCAGGCACCGTTCAGTCCTGGCTATGACTGGTTTTCGGAGCAGAGGTTAGGTTTGGTTGTCATGGCGGCGGATATTTACCGCCTCCCATCACTTCTTCATTTCTGGAGGCAGACTACCTTCTACATGTTGTTGTTATTGCCTCAGAATTTCTGATTACTTTCTCCCTTTTTTTAGTGCAGTTGGCTGTTGTTGTGCTGTATTTTGTTTTGGATATCATTCACACACTTTGCAAGCAGCTTTTTTAATGAAATCTACTCCAGGCACAAAAAACTGGCACAAGGAAGTAAAGATGCTTAGTGAGCCTTGGTCACATGGTCCTCACCAAGAAACTGTACTGTATTATTACAAAGAAGACAACTGTGTGTGTGTGTGCGCAGAAGATAAAACATATGATGAGTTTTGGTGTTTTTTGCACCCTTGACTTTACCACATATTAATGATGAGCATCTGACTTAAATATGCACTGAAATCCTTTTAATGGTAAATATAAAATAAGACTTAATCACACGGACGCACTGTTTATCTGTAGCTCTAAGCTTTAGTCATAAGATTATGAGTGTTGGGCAACAACTGCGATGGAGGCAGTCAGTTTAAACAAACCACCGCTGTATATGACACATTCCTCCACATGAAGAACAACAACATCCTCAGTATCTGGAACACAAATGTCCTTAGAGTTTAAATTTTCTGACGTCGTGTTCTTTTGCGCTCCTCAGTGTTGGAGAGGAAGATGTCCACTCGCCAAAGCAGAGAAGAGCTCATCAAGAAAGGAGTACTGAAGGAGGTTTATGAGAAAGGTGAGGCTCCAGAAAACCTAAGATACTACAGATACTCTGTGAAGGTGTCTCAGATTTTCTCGATCTTGTGTTGTTGTTTCAATGCCTGGTTGTTACTGAAGTGAGACTGAAGCCCCTTTTACACAGCACTTCTGTTACGGGAATATTTCACCTTTATTCCGGAACGACGTCTGTGTAAATGAAATGGTGGATCATTTGGTCCCACCTCTGTAACGCATCTGGAGGTAGTAACAGAGCACTGATAAAGGTGGAATCATAAATCCAGAACGCGATGTAAAAGGAACGCCTCTCCTTCCGCAACCAAGGTGACGTTTTGATGACGTGTTGCGTGTGCGACCTCCGCGCCACGGGATTTAAAAATGAGTGAGAGCCAGGTACAGTAAACAAACATTAAAACGCGACCAGAAAGATGCGGAACTGAGGAGACGCTGAGATCCGCCAGCTGTTGTCACTTCGGGCGGAGGACTCTATCCATGCTAACATTAGTGGAACGGTGAAAGACGGACCGACAATGAAGCTGTTGTTTTGAGAGCCAACTCAACTTCCTGTCTTCTTTCTCTCTCCTTTATTTCCTTTCCTTATGCGCATGACTACAATTGAGCTTTTATATAATCTGTTCTTTTGCGACTGGTCACTGTGTATGACTGTTATGGAAAAGCTATATTTGTCATGTAAACTGTGCTTTACTAATTAAAGTAAAATTTAAAATAAACAAAACACCGCTATCTCGGGTATTTCCGACGCGGAAATTAGACGTCACACTATACACAGCGCCACGTCACCGCCCCTTTGATTCTGGAACGCAAGTCCGCTGTGTAGACGTCCAGCCTGTCTCACCTCTGTTACTCCTTTGGCTTGGCTGTGCAAATCGGTCAATGGTGGAAAAAAGGTGGGATCACCATCTCACCTTTTTTCCGGGATCTCTGTGTAAAAGTGGCTTGAGAAATAACCCTGTATTTTTATTCATCAGTAGTTGATTAAAATGGGTTTTATTTATAAAGCAGTGTGGCAGATGGCAATGTATATGTAATGCCAGTACCAAGTTTTATGATTTTATTTTTGCATCTGATAAAATGCATCGATTTAATAACAACAATGGATAATGCACAGAATTTCTGAACATAAATGAGCATTTACTTAAATTTTATAGATAGCTGAAGTCCTGCACCTTCCAGGGTGTATTCTATAGGACCTAACTATGACAAAAACATGAAGAAGGTCAATGCTGAGAGGTGTTTTGATCCTGATTGAGTTATGCATCACTTACACATATGATGTTGGTCAATTTAAAAGATAATTTTACAAATAAAGAAATTTGCAGTTTGTGGTAAGACAGTAGCATAGCATCTAGTTTTGTGAGAAATGGCTCAGTGGACTGCATCTTACATCACACATGATATATTTCACCAACACTAAAACAGCCGCTGCATCAGGTACATCACCTCAGTCTTTGAGACGGAAATGGAAAAGTGTTATTAATACTGCATTTATTTATTATTAATATTAACTCTGCCAGGTTAGATGCCAAGCCAAAGCTACTTCTTGTAGCTTCTTGTTCAAGCTCTTCTTGTGCGTCTGAAGAACGCCAAGTGGCTTACCGTTTTTTTGGATAAAACTTTGTGTTCTCCTTTAATTTCTAAAGTTTTTGCTATTATGAAACATGATTTTATATGTTTATAGCATGATACAATGCACATCATTGTGATAAAAAGTGAAAAAATAATCCTGAGTATATGTATTCCTGTAGATATGTATTTTACCCCAGTGATACAGTGCTGTGCTGGAAAATTTTTAAAATGACTCTTAAAAGTGCTTGAAAAGTACTTGAAATTGACCTTGAAAATGTGTACGAACCCTTTATTAAAAGAAGCAAAAATCATTTCAGATCTGGTCATGTTGAAGCTGCGGAGATATCTTCAGCGATCCTGAACAGATCATGGAGAGATCTAGAGACATTTAGGATGATGTCACCATAGACTTTTGGGTGTCTGGTCTTTCTATTGATGTATTTTCACAGTCTGATACCTCAACAGATACTTCAACAAACTGCACATTTCTTGATTTGTAAAATTAGTTTTTGAACTGACATTCCTTACATGTGTAAATGATGGTATAACTGTTTTCTCAAACACATATATTCATCTAGTATGCAATTAATTTATCAAAAGTTTTAGAAAAAGGTTAATTAAATGTGAGGAAAAAATCAATTTAAAAGTATGAATGGAAAATTTAGCTCAAGTGCATTTATCAGCTGACAGCACCATGACCTTGTATGTTGATAGACAGAAATCTGCACAAGTGCGTTGTTAATTTTTTGTTCATTTTGCTGCCACTTTGCACTGTGTGCGTTTCTGCAAATGCACAGACATCTCAACACAGACCTTTTCAAGAAGGCAGTTGAAAGAACAAAAAAGAGAGGATGTCATTCAGCCACAATGGAAAACTCATTCATGGAATATTCATTTTCCTCAGCCTCCTGTTCACTCCTGCTATTTTTATGTCCAATATCCATTTAATAAACTGATCCTTCCACCGTAGTGTGATTATTTTCAATGAATATAGTTGATTTTTAATGTTTTGGGTTTTTTTTTACCATCAGCTTTCTTCATTTTACTGCCAATATATACAGGTTCCTCATATTAGTTAATTTTCTTCATTACTGGTAATTGCCTTGAAGAAAACTGTTATTGCTCAAATCCCTACATTTAAACAGTTTATTCCATTTTCCCTGTGGATAAATAATGTTGATCTGTATCTGTAGTAGGAATATTGTTAAAATCAGAGGACAATATAATGTGCATATAAATGTATAAATGTCAGTTTGTTACTTAAGCCACTGTTTAGATACAGTTCCAGTTCTGCCTTCTCTACTTTTTACTAATGAACTAACCTATGATTCTTGCTCCTCTTCCTCATTTGTCTTTGTACAGAAGGCTCATCCCCAGCCATACGGGAGGAGGTGAAGATGGAGAACGGTCGCTCTCCAGTGCTCTGTTCAGGCCTGTCGGAGCCTGAAGGTGCTGAGATGATGGAGGGAGCCACTGCAGGTGTAGGTGAGCAGTGCTGACTTTGCATCAGCCTGGCTTCTGCTCTCACTTCACGCCCCGTTTGATGTATTTGACCTCTGCTCTCTCAGGCTCGTTGGAGTTTCAGATGGCCAGTGAAGGCGTGTGTCAACAGGAGAATCCACAGAAGGCAAACCAGGCTCCGCCCACAAAGAAGCCCGCTGTGTATGCAGCTGAAAGCATTGAATCGACGCTTCCCAGACCTCCTGTGCTTCATAAACAACCTCCTGCGCTGCCACCCAAACCCTTCAACAGGCTACCTAATCACATTACAGGTGGGTTCAGATGCTCGGGTGGGATTTATGTCAGCTGGTATATGCCATGAATGAATAGCATAATATTGTATCGTGGTAGAAAAACTAATTAATTTCTTCATGTAAAGTCTGTAGAAGTGTTGACTTAAGGAAAGTCAAAATGTCAGCAAGAAATCCCTCAATCTCAATCGGTGACAGTTTGACAGCTCTAAGTGTCGACTGTTCACACTGGGACCAGGCCATAAATACTTTGCAGTCAATGAGCCCATTTACATGCAAACTAAAACACCTATCATTATCCGATTTCTGGAATTATCAGAATATTAACTCGATAATATAAAAGGCAGAATCTGACATGCTTTGTCAGATAACAGCAGTAATCTGATTATGAGAAATCAGATTAACACACCTGGATTTCTCCCAATACTTTGATGTCTTCATGCATGTATACCTGTTAATCTGATTTATTTCATTCTTGTTCATTCTGCGCATGTGTAAAAAAACTGAAATCGTAGAAAATGGAAGTAATATACAGTGAACCCTCACACTTCGCGGTTAATGGGGGCTGTGACCCCCCCGCGAATGGTGAAAACCGCTTTGTGGAGTACCCCCTACGAATTTTCATGTATGTGTATGTGATGTGTATACATGTACGTACATACTCACTTTGTTGTTCGCTTCGTCCTTCTTTATGTAGCGAACAGTA
>JAPQRQ010000019.1:10821970-10868708 GCA_037367365.1 Apogon talboti | reverse complement strand
TGAGGTCGATTTAACTTGTATGTATGTAACTGTATTGCTGTTATGTGAAAAATCCAAAATAAAATATAAAAAAAAAACAAAAAAACAATTCACATCACGATACAGAGCAGTGAAGCACATTCTGATTCAACACATTCATTCTGTAAAAGAATATGCGGTGCAATTCAATGAGCGTGATTATTTATTTAAATAAAACCATGACTTTTCACAAACTGCTTTTTGTTCAATTTTGGAACACGCACCTCACATACAGTCAGGTGAAGAAGTTAGGACACCCCTTTTAAATCTGTGTTTTCTTTACCATATAAATATCTGGGATTCTGATTTTTTTTTTTTTTTATAACAATACTAAGATATGGAGCACATGTACATATACATATACCAAAAGGGATCAAAGTAAAGAAATGCTTTTTAAAATGTGTTGGTAAATTCAATATATTTGTAGGAAAAGTTGGGACACACTTGTGTTCATTATTCCTTCCAATGCCGCAAATGAACCTGGTCAGGTACAAACGTGTTGAAGATTGGTACAGAGGCTTCTTCAGGATTCTATCTTTTAAGTAATGAAGACTAGAGTGTACAAACTTGACATTTTCTTTCTTATTTTGTAGCACAGCCCGTTAGCAATGAAAATGGCTGAATTCAGTGTGTCCCAATACTTTTGTCTATATAGTTTATACTAAACTGCAAGGCTGGTTTATTTAGAAGTTTCCACACCATCCACTTGGTTATAACTCTGAATTTTCTCTCATTGTCACTCTGCACATCCTGTTAATACACCGATGCTACATCTCCAATACCCATAAAGAGTTAATTCACAGTATGTTGATTAAAACATTCTGTTGTGATGAACACCTTTATGCAGCACTGAGTGGGACTGTAACATGTACAGATGAAGACACCCATTTTGATTGGTTTTTATATAATGTAATATTTTAAGCAACTCCTTTGTTTTGTAAGAAACATAACATGCAAATTATGTTTTTAAGATGGAGGGAAATTTATTGTACAGTGAGATCATGCTTTTTATCACAATATGGGAGATGAGGTGACAGTTTTTTTGCTGAGTTATTCCATAATGCGCTGTTCAAAAGGTGAAGTTTTTCATATGTTACATGGAGAGATTTACAACATTTTGACTCTGCAGGAGCTCCGTTAGAAAAAAAAACATAAGCATCGGTGGTGTTTGGCAGCTCTGATCTGACTCAGAAGCACTCTGCTCGTCTGTCCTGCTTCAGTCCTCACTTTTTAGACCCATTTGGACAGGGTTTATTTCTCTAGGGAAGGAGGGGTGATTTAAATAGAACTTGTCCTCCTGGTCTGTGACATGAACCAGTTGAAAGCATGCATGACGATCACTTTTCACCCCCTCCTTTGTAAAAGTACCAGCTGTTTCTGTTTCTTGCCTTTCAGTTCCATCCACAGAAACATCTTTATCATATTCTAAATGTCCTTTTTTTTTTTTCGGGGGGGTGGGGGTGGGTGTAAGCTCTTCTGTGCTTCCTTTGGGTGAAATCCAGATTTTGTTGGCACTGGCTAATAAACAAACCTATGTGGGAATCAATTGGACTTAAATGGCTTAAATTATCACAGTGAATATTTTAGTCCTCATCCTTTCATATAAAGTATAAGATAATCCTTTCCTTACATTCGATTCCACAAATCAATACATCATCTCAGAGCCACAAAACACTGTAAATTCACACAATACAGCCTCATAAAACTAACTCCACATGCTCAGTCAGCATATTCTGCCTCATATCTGACTTTACATTATTCCAACACAGTGAATATGGTGATTTGACAGTATAAAAACATGTAAAAATAGAGTTCCTTAAATAGATATGTTCTTTTTTTTTTTTTTCTCCCCCAGGCGGTTGAGTCAAAGACCGACAGCAGAGGAGCTGGAACAGAGGAACATTCTCAAA
This sequence comes from Apogon talboti, assembly GCA_037367365.1. NCBI lineage: Eukaryota > Metazoa > Chordata > Actinopteri > Kurtiformes > Apogonidae > Apogon > Apogon talboti. Next base: position 10,866,780 of record JAPQRQ010000019.1, on the reverse strand, counting down.
CGTAGGTCACTGCGAACCGTTTGACGCAAACAGAAGAAAACCAGCAATTATCTTTGCGTGTGATCGTGTCATCGTGTTCTGTTTTTTCAGCTCGAAACGGTCTGGAGGAGCAGGAGGAGAAGAGGGAGATCAAAAGGCATTTATCCAGAAAGGTGAGACGGGGCCCGCTTTGATCCGCGGACACTTTAAGACGCGGACTCGTGACATCAAATGGGGGGGGGAAAAAAATGAAGTGGTTGCCATGGTGACGTGTGCAGTCACCATTTAGTTGGCAGCCCTAGGAAATTATGACAGTATTTTCTGTTACATCATAATCTCACTGTGTGTCTATGGGAGTATTAATTATAGGGACATAAAGCTGTTGAAGACGTCATTAGATTTAATCGCAAATGTGGAACGTTAAAGAAATATGAGGCACAATCAGGAAACAAAATCACACACTTTTACAGTTTAATTACAAAAATGTATGTGTCGCTGGGCTTTTACTCATCAGACATCCTTTGCTTCCTGTTGTAAACCTGCAGCTCAGCCAGAGGCCCACTGTGGAGGAGCTGAGAGAGGCCAAGATCCTGATCCGCTTCAGTGACTACGTGGAGGTTGCCGAGGCGCAGGACTACGACAGGAGGGCGGACAAGCCGTGGACGCGGCTAACAGCGGCTGACAAGGTTCATTTAACGACGGGGCACGGTCGAACATGGGCTTCATTAGTTACAGACACATGTAAATGTGGTTTTCTTTTCGTCCCGCTCAGGCTGCCATCAGGAAGGAGCTCAATGAGTTTAAAAGCACAGAGATGGAGGTGCACGAGTCCAGCCGACACCTGACCAGGTGGGTCAAAGTCTGGAGCCGCAGCAGCGCCTCTGGAGGCTGCGATGCTCAAGGGCACTGCGGACATATGATGATGTGTGAAAGTCTTAGATTTTCACTACATCTAAACATGCAGCAGTAGACATAGTTACACTGCTGAGGAGTTTGAGGACAAGGGTTTGATTTCCTTTGGAGAAGATACCAGTACACTATTTAGTGGAGTACAGTAATGTCTGTTTTATACAGATACAGGGTTTTGAAGTAATTGACAAAAGTCAGCACATCTGAAGGAACTGTTCACATCAACCCTCAACGGTTAAAGCTTTTGCTTCAGCTGACTCTGTTTCGAACACATTACGGAAATTATACACATTTATTTATTTATTTATTTGTACTGTTCCACGTTTGAGATAAAGATTTCATTCAGATGTATTACATAAAGCAGTATCTTTACATAATGTGTTGTTACAAGGACATGCCAAACATTCACAGTCCTTCCTCCCCTACTGAATAATACACGTGGCCACCAGACTTCACAGTTCATCTGCTGAAATGAGGTAAAAGTGACATGCGAGCCGACGCCCTCCGACTGAAAACTCTTCTTTTATCTGCAGGTTTCATCGACCGTAAAAAAGGAAAACGTCGAGTCAGACCTCGGCTGTCGACCTACATAAGCCTCAAGCGTTCCGACTCTGCTACCTGCTGCCCTCGAACTGCTAACTGCTCCCTTCTCCAGCACCGACTTCAGACCGACAGGCTGCCGTCGGACGCCACGCGCGCACTTGAGCCATCACAGGAAAACGGGAGCGATTTTTAAAGAAAACTGTTGAGGTGGATGAAACTGTCGGCCGGCGTCTCCTCAGCGGAGACTTAACTGACTTCTTGATATTCAAAAGCTTTTAACTGTCATTTTTTAATAATGAAACGATAACGAAATGGTGGCGACAGGTTAACTTTACAGCACTTTTTTTTTTTCCTTTCTGAACCAGGCAGGAACTTTTTTCTTCTTTTTTTTTTTTTTTTTTTTTTTTAACAGAATCTGTGCCAATGCTGATTTGGTGAGGCTGGAGGTGAAGGCGGGACTTAAGTTTGTTTTCACAGGGATTTTTTTTTGCCTTTCATCGTGTGCTCATCCTCCTTCTCAACCGGACCTCGCTTTGAGGGGCTGCTTGTTTTAGCACAATTTTATTCTGCAGATTACGTGTCTATGAATGAAACAATTTTTACAACAGCTAAATGCTGTGGTTAGGCAGCTGAATCTGAAGCCAAAATGTCCTGAAATCCTCCCAAAATGCTCCACAAAGCCAGTAACAGCATCAATTAGGATCCTAACACACGCATCAACCAACTAAGCAATAAGCTCAGATGTTTCTCCTTGTTCTTCATGTCTATGGGCTGCATTCAAACACTTTTTCAGACTTCACATTCCCCATTTGAAACCAAAGCAACTAGACTTGCTGTGGAAGTGGCGGTCTCGAATGCACCTCGTGCTGTTTAGAGTTCAGTAACCCGCTGTCGCTGTGCCTCCAGTGTCGTTTACAGGGATTTCAAAGTTGCCAAATTAAACTTGTTTTGTTTGATAGTTATCTGTAGACACAGGAAAACGTTGCTGAACTCTGAATTACAAGAAAGTCGCCTTTTTCTTTACTTACTGTCCCAGACTCACCTTAGTTTCAGTTTTTATTGTTTACAGTCCATGTACGGTACACGATTGGCAGTTCTGACCATGTTACCTGGAGAACTGGTTGGTTGTTTTGAAGTCGTGTGTGTGTGTGTGTGTGTCTGTATGTGTGTGCGCTTGTGTACAAAATGTTTTAAGAGAAAATTATTCTCAGAATTCTAAGATATGTACATAGCAGAGAAAGTAAGCCAGACTTTTCAAATGTTTTTTGTAAAGCAGAAAAACTGCATGTGAGTATTAAGTTATTGTGAGTCTTTACAATGTATGCAGTTTCTTAAAGAAAGAAACTTATTAAAAAACAATAAGTTCACAAGCTCTCGTCCTGGGGTTTTCTCCTTCTGCTACAGGTTAACAGGATTCAGTGATGACTGTGACACAACCTTACTGTCTACTGTAACAGGATATACACGCAAATCCTACAAAATAAAATATTGTAGCCCCAGAATACCATAAAGCCTGTGCAGCCTCATGAACATTGTTTAAAATTTGTTTTGATTAGTGATTGAGAGTAACTACATACATGTAACATCATTACATTATTAGATGATTAAATTGTAATCTGTGACCACTACTAATTAACACATTAAAAACATTCAGACATAAAAACTAGTACATAATCTCAACATTGATTACTAATTAGATACAACTGAATTAGGTCTGTATAATATGATCTGTAGTGTGACTTTCATATTATGCCCTTTCATTCACATTATGTTTCAAATTACACTCTTTAGTAAAGTCTACTGTTTTTGTGAAGTGGACATTGTTCTTACAAATACATAAGGGCAGGAAATTTATATGAAGGAAACACAAAAATGGAGGAAATTGAACACAACAGAACCGGGCACATGTGAACAGGAGGACTCTGACCAATTGAGATGTAATAGTTATTTTATTTTTTAGTGCGTAGCATTTTATTTCATGGGGTATAAAAACCAGAGTTGTTGCCATGGTTACTGAATTCCCCTCAAGCTGAGGCAGAGTGTTTTCCACTTTAGCTCTGTGATCGGGTGTTTGGTACTGAAAAGCATCTTGGGAGTCGTCTTGCGCCAGGTTAACACACCATCGTTAATCTCTGGCTCTGATGATCCATCCAGGAGAGTCTGACACCTGGAATCACTTCTGTCCACTGATCAGCCTGATGTTTACGACAGACGTCTCCAGTTTCAGACTCTTAAGAGAAGCTGTGAATTGCTGTGTTGATGTGGAAAAATGTTCCTCAGAGTTCTCCACAGTGAATATGAGATCTCAGTTCGGTTTCATGGTGAAGTCTATGGGATTCCTGCGTCGTCTAAGGGTCTGTGTGTTTATACGGCGTGCATTGGCGTGCCGCAGTATTTGTGCCACAAGTCGATGGCTTTAGTTACAATGGCATCTGTGTTTTCCTGGGGAATCTGAAAGAAAGAATTGAACATCAAGTAAAACAAACAGGCCACTGTCTCAGATGTGAAAGAATTGGTTTGTTTCATATTAACCAATCGGATCAGAGACCTGTATTTGTATCTTTTTCTTAGGAGGGTGCCTTATGTCTGAGGGCCGGGGGGGGGGGGCTGGGGTCTATCCTTGGGGTTAACCATGGATGTGTCACCAGTTCATCAGAGGGCTGACCTTTAACACTGCATGAACTTCACCACTAACTTCAACTTTACCTGGGATTTTGAAAAACTTGTTTCCACTGAAATTAAGAGGAAAAACAAAAAAAAAATTCCCTCATCCCAAACTTTCCCTGAAAAAAGTTCCTGGTAGGGAGGCAGGACTTTTCAGACTCTCCGGAACTGTTGAGGGGGCGGGGCTGTGTGTTGAAGAACGCTGATTGGTGGAACACATTTGCAGGGTTCTGTGCTTTCGCTCACCTACAATGTATTAGCCAGTGTCCATCTGTGTTCATTCACTACAAGCTTCACTTTGTTTGTATTTTGATCATTTGCAAAACGGAGCGAAAGAAGAGGAGCTTTGCAAACGCCACTATCAAATTTGCATGTTCAAGAAGACCCTGACATTGTTGCTGTGAGGCGATAGAGCTGACCACTGCACCACCTTATGTCTAAATGTAAAAGTGCTCCTGTGCTTTTACTCACATTACACAGAAACTTGACCACACCCTCTGATCTGTTGATGCCCATCAGCACAAGCTTGTAGCTCAGCAGGATCTCCAAAGCAACAAACACCAGGATTTTACATGAGCCGCTGATCACTTTGTCCCAAACCCTAAAAGATAAATCAAAGCAGAATAAAACGTTAAAGTAATTTGTATAAATGAATATCAGGCTTCTATCTCATCCATGTGGAGGTGTGTTATTCAACCTGCTGAATTAGAGCATGTTTGCATAAAATTATTCAGGTTTTTTGTGGGACTGAGTTAATATAGGCATTTCTCTTTCATCTGGGCCACATAATACATTTACATAAAGTCTCAAAGTCATGGTTACTGAAGGGTGTCACTGCGGTACATTTAAGACTTTGTGAGGTCTTTCACATTGTTATGGGTGTACAAAGGCGGTTGTGAAGGAAAGTGCCAGAATAAATTAGTTGCATTAATTGTCGTTCAAGCGAACATTCAGCCTTCACAATCCAATCGTTTTTTTTTTTTTTAAACCCATCCAAAGACAATTTTAAGGTCTAAAATTCAGAATATTGGATTTTAAGACCTGCAAACCTTGTTCAGACTTCATACCAGCCTCTACTCAGATGAATTCAATCATTCCCCCTCTTAATTTTACACCAAAACCACCTTAACTATCCTGTCACTACTCAAAGACTCAACAGACAGCCAGCAGATCAACGTGGGGAAACTGAAAAAGGGTTTAATCAAATGTTTTCTGATGTGTTTGGACAACAAATGGGATGAGCCTAAACACAGAGTTACAGTGGAAAAAAATGTGTGTTTAACATGTTTCCACTTGTCAGATTTCACACTGAGCTGTAAAAAACAAGGAGAAGAGATCCTCCCACGGGAAAAAAAAAATTTGCAGTAACTACTTCAAAATAAGCAACGTTGAAGACCAACCACCTCACTAAACAAAAAATAGGCCTGTAATTATCACTGGGTAGGGTAAGGAGTGAGACATTAACCACATATGCTCTAGATTGGAATGAAAACCACTCACCAGATCAAGTAATATCTTATTATCTCAGAATGAAACTGACTAAGACGCTCAGATGACTTCCTTCATACCCCAGTCTCTAATTTGGGAATCAAACAAAGCGCGTTCGGCTTGAAATGTGATTCCTCAGCAAGGCACTGAATCTAATTAATTTTTAAGGCCTGCCAAAATCATATTTAGAAAATCTTAAAGCTTACAGTACAGATTATTGAAACGGAAACTATTTAAGGATGTGCAGGACTGGTTGAGCTGAAGCAGAGTGAAAGTGTGACGCAGTTGTGTGGTGACCGGTGCGCTGACCTCTGCAGGCTGGACTCGGGCAGACAGCCAGCGAAGCAGCGTCTGAACCACAGGCCGTAGGGCAGCTGGGCTAAAGCTCCAGTGTTCCTCAGGTGGTTCAGCAGCCGGGGCTCCTCCTGACTCAGATAGTGCTCCAGGCTCTTTGGCTGCGACGGTACAGACAACAAGGTTTGAATTCACTGTAACGGGACTCTGTACTCCTAAAAAGTCACCTGATCTGGCCTGATTCAGCTCCGTTATCAGTATCTGACTGTGTGTTATGTACAGTGGTGGCCAAAGTTAGTAGAAGACTTGGCATATTTAGAGGTTTTATCTGTTTTTTTTTTAAATTGGCTATTAAAATAACCATAAAACAAATTAGATATCTACAAAGTCATTATTATGCACTATAAACTATAAAATATACTATACTATAAAATATAGCGATCATAAGAAGATTTAGCTAATTTTCTTTCTTTTTTTTTCTGAGGTAGAGCAGGTCGTCCAATGAGCAGAGGGCTGGTTGGCGGTTCGAATCCTGCTCCATCCCAGTCATGTTTTATTGTGTCCTTGGGCAAGACATTCACAGACCTTCCCGCCAGTGTCCCTCACACTGTGTAATTGTGGAGTTAATGAATAATGGATTCAGTATAAGCACTTTGAGTTCCTAGAAAAGACAAGCCCTATATAAATCCAATCCATTATTCATTATTATTATTATTACGGCTGTGTGAATCTGTTGAATTAACAAGGTCTATCCTGCTAATTAAGTAAATATTAATGTTTAAAGTGGACAACAACAGTTCATGTAAAGCGCTTTGGGTGACTTGAAAAGCGCTATAGAAAATCTAATGCATTATTATTATTATTTATCTGATATTTTTTGGGCTCAGAGCAACCGTCTGCATGTTTTGTGAACAAAATGAAATGAAATCAAGTTTTAGAAGCCAAAAACAAGGTCATTATTTTCAGATCTGTTTAGCCAGTCCTGGTCGGGCAGAAGCCCCGGGTGGTAGCTCATCATCATATCAAACTATATCTGACCCTCCCTGTAGAAGATAAACAGTTGTGATCAGTTTTACCCAATCCAGACTCAGTTGAAGTCACAACTAAGTTAAATCTCCTTGTAAAATTCCAGATATGCTTAGAAGTCCAAAAGGTTTCCAGCTATTTCTCCTTAAAGCCAAATCCAGCACTTACTAGATGAGGTAGTGAGTCTCCAAACTTTGTGTGGAACTGATTCACAAAACATTTGATCAGCCAATAGCAGTCAATGGGATCATCTACTATCTCCTCCATGGCTCGGCTGATGGACAGGAAGTCTTCATTCTCCTCATCCTGCATTTAAACAAACCATTATAAAACATTACAGATAGTGGTGAGTGATGCTGTTCTGAGGTAATCGACATCAGCTGCTGACTGAGGCTTTTCATTGACTACTTTTTTCCTTACAATGTTATTCAATGTTATAAGTCTATGGACATTTATTAAGCTGATACTTCTTAAAAGACATACAATAAATACACTGCAGACATATGACAGATTCAATTTACTAAATCTAAGGCAAACAGACAGTTATACACACTAATAATTTATAAGTAATTTGATGCAAAAATGCACCAACATAATATCTGTGTTACATTATATTAAAGGGGCAAAGGGCAGTATTTCTACTTTCAAATATTCTATAAATTACCTAAATTATCAGTAGTGTTTAGAGTAAAGAGATCTGAAGTTATGCCAAAGAAACAACGCACTGATTTATGGAGATATGAACTAAATTTATTTACAGTGACGGTCTAATGGATTTATGTGACCACTAGAGGGAGTAATGAGTCACTCTGCCGGTCTCCCACGGTGAGGTAAACTAAGACCACAGGGCCTTTGTGACAAGAACTGCTATAAAACAACTTCTTTCAGACAAAAAGACTAACTGATAGAAGCTGGACACACTGTTGTTTTCACCACTGGACACAGCTCTAAATGAAAAGAACGGAGTTTGATGCTGTAACCACAGTTCTGTTTCTTTTACATGGGTGAGTTTGATTACCGAGCTTGTGAAGATATAAAGTTTCAAGCGGTTATGCTATTATCTTTGCTAAGTTGGTCGTTTAGTGCTACTACTGACAACACAAACCGTACAGAAAACAGAGGTGATATGTGGTTTTGCTGTGGATGAAGGAGAAAACTTCATGATACCATAATACAGATGTGTGTAAACAATGCGCTTTATCCTTTATTCAGTGAGTGATACAGTCTGTGGATACATAGTGACAATCACTGGTGGTTTTGGTAGTTGTGTGTTGACATACACCACGTCCCCTTCCTGTTGTGAGTTTGAATATCAATACTGTATAAAACCCCTGGTACCATAGGTGGACCTACTGTTTGTAATCAGCAGCTACTGAAAGCCGCATATTAGTCAATCACTAATTGTAAAACCAAAGTGTAAACAACATGACAGGTACCACAAACTGAGAAATCATTATAATATCCAGTGTGCACCAGGGGAAATGTACTTTGTTTCAAGATAGAGGTAAATTTACTTTTAGGAGGTTTAGGATAAAAATGCAGCAAAAACAGCAGTTCATTGATGAACCTGATGTTTTATCTTGTTCTTTGTTGTGTAAGTTGTATATAGATTTTGCAGAGTGAGCACCAGCTTAGTTAAGAGTGAGCTTTGTCTTACTGGAGGGGACGTTTCAGAGCATCGTGGAAGAACCTGGCTCTCCAGCTGGAACATGCGCAGGTAGACGTGGGTCGAGGGTGTGGATGGACTGATGTATCTCATCACCTCCAAAGCCTCCAGCACATCTTGATACTGCTCCTTCCTGTAACCTCCAACCAGAGCGTGACAGTCACTGTGGGGGGGTTGGATGCCTGCAGCGACACAGGAGTGGGAATCAGAGTTTATCCCCACTAGGCTGGAGAATTTAAAGGAGCAAATGTAATGTTGTGAAATAGTTGAGTTTGATTTCATTAATGTGATGATTACTGAGTAGTTGATTGTGAGTTTGTGACAATCCAGCAAATCCAGACCTTGATTTTGTTTTGTTAATGGTGTAATTTTTTTCCTGGAGGTAGAGGATTCATGAAAAATGCAAGACAAAAATACAATGTTGTCCATAAAGTTGGAATAATTTTCAGACACATTCTTCGTTTTATTCCTATTTATACACATCAGTAATCACCTCTGACCAGGTGCAATGATTATATACTGAACACCAGTTACACTTTATCTATGAAGAATAAATCACATTGTCACAATCATTATATGAAAAGAGGTACAAATATTTTACTCCAAGAGAAAAACATAAAATCCTGTATTTAAGACATGTTCATACTTCATTTATCCAAATAGTTGCTGATCCTTTTTTGGATTGTTTCCTTAAAGTTCTAATTAGGGCTGCACGATATATTGTGTACACATTGTCATTGCGATGTGCGCCTGTGCGATAGTCACATCGCAGATCTCGCGATATTTCCCCCCCCCCCCCTGCAAACCTTATGTCAAGTGGTCAAACTCACGCATGTCATCCTGCAGCCTTTTTGCCCCGTCGACTTTCTATAAGCAAATAACGCTTTCGGATGTGTTTGTTAGTGTGACCACACACGAGAAAACATCTAAAAGGCAGACCAAAATCACCGCAGCCATAACGTTTCACCTAGCCAAAGATATGGTGCCAGTCAACACTGTTACTAAAGACGGTTTTATACCATCGCGTACCTGTTTTTCCCAAATTGTAATCCCTGACCTGTACAGCAAATGCACTCAGAAGTAGACCAAGACCTGGCACAAATAGAGTTTTACGAAGCGACAACAAACATGTGGTCCAGCCGGACAACGGAGGCGTCCATCATTCTGACCGTCCACTTCGTCAGTGAAGACTTTCAACTGGAAACTCACTATTCGCAAACAGTGAGTTTCCCGGAGGATCGCTGCAGTGGTAACATCGCAACAGGTAAGCTACATTACTATTCTAAAAACGAAACTATGAATAAAAGCTAACGTAAAAAAAACCCAAAACCTTAACGTAGCTTAATGTCCGAGAACAGCGATCAATCACCAAAGTTTGTGTGGACATCTCTGGTCATGCCCACTCTAACATACTTAATGTGGACAGCATCCATAATATTTTCATGTTGATTTTTGGAGAAGTCAAAGTGGGTGTGAAAAAGTGAAATGAAATTCCCTACGGCAAAATATAGCCCAAAAAAGGTGAATGCGCTTTTTTTTTTTTTTTTTTTACTATTTACACCTTGCTTAATATATTGCAATATACTATTTATCGCAAAATACAATATCGCTGCAATGTAAGTTTTTGCCAATATCGCCCAGCCATAGTTCTAATCACCCACTCTTTATATGCACACTAATTGGGAATGATTTGTGGCTGTCCCTCTCTGTGGATCTGGTCATTTCTTACCAAGCAGTACTTTCCACACGTGGATCCGATACATGGACGGGAGGGGGAACCGCTGACTGAAGGTGCTCAACTTCTCTAAATCTGTTAAAGTGGAAATCATGTGTTATCTCACTATAACGCAATATCATTAAGTTGTGTGATCAGTGTATAACAAAGGTCTCAGCTTTAATTTGTCAAATGTCATTAAAACAAAAGTTGTCAAAGTTGTCCAATGCTTATCACAAAAAATATCCCAATTCGGGGAGCTCTTTAGACTACCAAATATGAATGTGTATACAAATTTAATTAGAGACAATATACTTTATTAAGGCATGAGTTCCAGAACACTACAGTGGCTCAGTGGAGTTACCACAGAATATTACATTATCAGTGACATGTTTTGCCTGCTATTACAGTTTTTTTTGTTTGTTTTTTTTTTTTAACAAAGTCTGCGGTGGATAAAAGTCTGGTGGTACATAATAAAGGCTACAAGCTGTTCACAAAGTTTCTGAAAGGCGTTAACCCATGTTTCAGTACTAAGGTGAAATATAATACTGAGGCAAGTTTACTCTGCAGGGAGCACAATACTATCAATCCCCCCTGTGTGCTGAATGATAAATACCCACCTAAGGGATTATCCTTGAGCAGTATTTCCAGAGATTTCTTCTCTTCCACTCCTCTGAACCCAACTTTTTCGTAATAAGCAGAGCGGAAATTTCTCTGAGGGTCGTCAGCCATAGTGACACCTACACAACAGTCGCAAAAGCCCGTCAAACTCCAGGTTCACGTTGAAGAGTTCATCATTTTAATACAAACGCCTCAACTTCAGTAATGTCAACAGTATTGTCTGTCAGCCATAACTAGCTGTGTGTGTGTTTATGAAGCTCTTACCTGTTAAGCTAACAGTGTTTTTAGCTCCTTTAGCTTAGGTAGTCGGCGCTGGCCACATCAGGTTATCTTATATTAGAGTCACAAAATGCTACTGATTTTGCTAAACGAATACAACTGCACTGACATTCAGCCGAGTGGTATAATAACAGTGCCAATGATCCCTCTTGAACTATATGCTAACGTTAAAAACATGCTACTACTAGTGAGGTTATACTCACGTACCCTGGAAAAACATTGGGCAAAACTACCAAAATAAAATGATTAACGACAATAAATGCGCACATATTGGTTTACTAAAGCATATGAACAGCAAAATGGACACTCATATTCATTAATATCCAAAATTATCTTATATTGGTAATTATTATAACAGAAAATACACTCTAAGTGATACTCACTGGATATGCCTTTATTTTGAAGGTGCGTTATTAGTGCTTTCATTTCCTGCTGCCTTCCTTCATATCAGAGTTACATTTCAATGAGATTTTTTTGGTCTTTATATGTTTTTAATTTCAACACACTGTTAAAAACAGTAAAACAGGTAATACAGGTTGACTATTTTCATTCCTACACTTGGTCCATCAATTTGTATGTCCGTTATGAATAGCTTTGTGCATAGCCTCAAGTAAATTTATTGTACGTTAGAAGGAATTATTCTGAAAGCTGTTACAAGGGTTAATGAATATTTTATAAAACAGCAAAATTATATGCATGTGTGACTTTCTACACTGTTTTTGTTTGTTTTGTTTTTTTTAATCTGCCTCAGAGAATAAATGTGCAAAATATTCCATACTTTAATAAGATGAATTGGAAAACAAATTACAGATGTGGTGGTTATGATGTCTTTAATGTATATAAGGGAGCATTAAACTTGCATATTATTTTTGTTGTGGAGGCATTTTACTTGTAGACCAGTCAACAGCATTATACTGCACAAGAAAAACTGAAAAAAAAGTTGCTTTCAGACCCTTCACAATCCTTACAATTTTGAAATGTATTTTTTGAAGTATATTTTTCTCTAATATACTGTGACGGAAATGCATTTCATTAATTTGTATGTTGTATACTGTACGGCCATGATATAAAAATAATATTAAAATCTTTTTTTTTTTTTTTAAATAGTGCCCATGTACAGATTTTCAAAGTCATGGGTCAGAAATGGTTGCTAAAGACATCAAACTTCAACATTTTTAATTAAAATTATCCTAAATTTAGTACTCGGTAGAAGTAAACATTTTTCAACCACCCTTCACAATCTGGATTAACTGTTATCATGTATGATGTGTTAAGGTGGTCAAATTGTATAAAAAATGATGGCCAAATGATGGTTAATATTTCATTACTTCATTATCAGGATTCCTGTTTGGCCAAAAACCATTGTACTTTCATTTTTAAAGTTTTTAAAGTGCTCTTCTTATAGTACCATAACATCTCTCAAGGCCTACAATCATGAGTACAATTTCTATGCACCAGTCAAACTTTTTTGTATTTAGCACATCAAATAAAGGTAAATACTATTAAAAAATATATAATATATAAGAGTAATAAAAGTATAATAAATAATGAACAGCCATGTTTAACTGAATGTAAAAAGATTAGCCTTTATTTTGAGAAAGTGTTACAACACCAAATGCAAAGAAGTGCAAGAACCAATGGCGACTCATTACAAAATGGTCGATAATCCAACAAACACATTATCACCTTTCCTGCAGACAATAGAGATATCATTATATCATTTCATAAGTGGAGTAAATGACTTAAAAGGCAAAGCTTAGAGAGAAATTACTTTAACATTTGTGAAATATATATTGGAAATATGTGTAAGCAAACAACTCAGCAATTATTTTAAGATTAAAATAACTGCATATGTATTAAAATACACTGTGTTTTCTATCAAAATACCCACAACAGCTACAATTAACACTTTAACTTCAGTTTAAAAAGTAGTTTCTTGTAGTGCTCATTCATTTGAATTAAAGTTTTATAAAAGCATAGCAACACCAAGCCAATTTCCTGAAACTGTAAAACCAGAAAAGTTTAAAAGTTAAAGAGTTAACAATCAATTTGTTACCTCATAAACAATGCACAACACAAATGTCAGTTTTTCTAACTTTTTTTTTTTTTTTTGGCAAAAAAAAAAAAAAGGTTCTTGTCTTGGCTTATTTGTGGGTTGTAAAGCTGCTGAAGGTGCTATAAGTGAAGCGAGTGACTGTGGAGGAGGGGGATCCCAGGTCCACACTGCTTCTGCGGGAGCCTCGTCGTGAGCCACTCCTGGAGCCTGTAGCAGATCCTGGGGCAGATGAGACATTATAAGGACTGCTGATACCTCTGGAGGATACTGATGATGCTTGGAGCATTTTCACCCCAGTGTCCTCCTCCATTAGGCAATTGTCGAGAGCCTCCTTGTAAGAGATCTTGAGTTTGCTCTTGGGGCATGTTAAGTTCTTTGTGTGGTTTTTGGCGTCTTGGAGCTTCTGAGCTGTTCTTGCATCCAACCAGCCCATTCTCAAAGCATCTTCTATGCTTCTTCTGCAGCCCATTGCTGGGTCATAAAGCCCGCCCGTTACAAACTGGTACTCCATGAACCTTTGGCCTGCCTCATATGGAAGCCACATCTCCTTTATTGCTTCAGCAGCAGACAATTTCTTCCTCGTTTTAACATCTTCAAAGCCAAAGTATGCTTTTTGGGCAGGCTTAAGCTTGGTGGCCATGTCACCTGTTATTAAGCCCAAGTGGGATGCCTCTTGGATGCTGACCTTACGGCCAGTTGCAGGATCAATTATTCCTCCAGTGCAGGCCTGGGCCTCTAGTAGCCTTTGAGCAGAGATCATATCCAACAGTCCACGGTTTAGAGCCTCAGTGATGGATATCTTCTCTAGAGTCTCTGTGTCAAAAATGGCACCCACAGGACTCTGTTCGCCTACTGTTTCAACAGGGGAGGCCAGAGATATTGAAATACTGGATATGTGCTTACGGGAGTCTGGTGAGTCCTGTCCTATTGTACTAAATGAAGTGCTTCGCTCTGTTACTGTGGTAGTTTTCATTGTGGTCATTTTAGTAAGAGTAGGTGACAAAGATCTTGACACAACAGATGATGAAGATGTCATTGAAGGGGTGACTGAGGAAGCTTGGTTTGATGAAGTAAACTGTGAAGATGTTATTGTAGATGTACCCATTGATGCTGAATCTCCTGCAGTAAATGCTGGGGGTGATGTATCCATGGATGCTGAACTTGAAATAAATGTGGAAGATGTCAATGAAGACGTGCTCGGAGCTATTGATGGCTTTGTAGCAGAAAATGATCCATGTTTGGTCTTATCACTGATGATATCTGCAAATTGAGTAAGGGTGATGGTGCGTGAGCGGTACTGATCCAAAATGGTTTGATCAATTACGCCTCGTTCAAGTAGTTCACTGATGTCATACTCTCTCCCAGTCTTTCTGTCAACAATAACAAACCGGGTGGAACCATCTGGATCTGTGATTGTGATCTCTTCCCATTCACACTCCTGCTGACACAGCTCCAGAAAGGTTTCATGGTCAATGTAACCTTTGCTATAAGCTTCACGTACAGTCATCTCTCTGTTAGTCTCTGGGTCCACAATTATGACTCTCCTCTTTCTCAGAGTGTTCTTCAGAGTTGACTCATGTTTTTTCTTGTCCAGGATTGGCAGGAGCATAAGGCCAGTATTTTTATCTGCGATGCAACGTTTCTGAAGTTCCAGGTATGTTAGGTTTTCTTGTGTGTTTGGATCAAAGAAGCCTTTAGTATCATCTCCTTCGTAAGTCAGAATCTCATTCATTTCCTCATTAAAGTAACCTTTTTTATAGGCTACATCCACATCAATCCGGTGGCTATGTTTAGGATCAATAATGCCACCACTGGCAATCTGAGCCTCGAGTAGACGGATGCCATGGCCTTTCTCAATAACACCTCTCTCGATGGCCTCAAAAAGGGAGAGGACTTTGTCTGTGCCACGCAGTTTGTAACCAGTTACAGCCCTCTCCGCTGAGAGCAGCTTGTCCTTGAACTCTGGCCCAAACAATTTTTTATTGTATGCATCACTTACAGTCAGGTAATCATTGTTGACAGGATCGATTATAAAACCTGATGCAGCCTGGGCTTCAAGTAGTTCCAAAGTTGTACCTGGTCGCAGCAGACCAGCCTTCATGGCACGATAAATAGGCATCACCTTATCACTGGCCTCATCATAAACTCCTGCTATACAGGTTGAACCCCGTAGGTAAGAATGTAAGCGGTCCTCAACATCCTGGCTTGTCAATTTGCCACTCATCAGTAGCTCCACATCAGATTGTTCCAGTAGGTTTGCATCAACTAAATCTGTGACTGATACCTGGCCACGAAGCCCCTGTACAGTTACTGCCTTCAGGTTTTCAGGTTCAGGAAGAAGTAAAAGTCCTGTGCTTTGATCTACCTTACATTTTTTCTTAAGAGACACATAGCTAGTCAGTTGTTGGGTGTCTGGGTCCACATAGCATTCGGGACACCGATTGAGTGCCTGGTATATGTCCTCATCTATGAGATTACGATGCCTTGCAACATCTTTAGGGAGGAAGACACCAAGGACAGGGTCCAAAATACCCCCTGCAGCCTCTTGGGCCTGAAGCAAACGCAAGGTTGTTGGTTTATCAATTAATCCTTTTCTCATGGCCTGGCTAACTGACAGGATATTGGCAGAATGTGGGTCTTTAAACCCAGTAGCAGCAGCCTCAGCTACAAACAACCTTGACTTTTCCTTGTTATCCATTCCTCCTATGGCACATGCTTCTTTTACTGTCAGTTTCTGATTTGTTGTAGGGTCAATGATGTGACCCGTGGCTGCCTGGGCCTCCATTAGCATGCAAGCACTTTCAGGAGATATAATATTCTGTTTCTTTGCATCTTGAAATGACATTTTCTTTAATGGTCCACCTGCAATTCCAGCAATGGAGCCTGTTCCCTTGAGAAATACTTGTTTATCTATCGACACCTCTTTGACAGTTTTCTCTCCCTTCATGAGTTGGTTAAATGTTGACTTATCCAAAATGCCACAATCCAATAACTGTTGTGCAGTGATTGGGTTATGAATACCATCAAAGATCAGTTTTGAGGAATCACTCTCCATGCATGCTTTAAACACTTTCTGGCCAGTGTGAGGATCTGTCTTGCATCGTTCCATCAAGGCCATGTAGCTGATATCCTGCCCAGAGTATGGATCAATGTAACATTTAGGACTCTTGCTTAAAATGATGCGGGTGCTTTCATCCAAAATATTGCGTTTAATAGCTGCATCTGTAGGGAGGAACACACTGAAATTGGGATCCATAATTCCTCCAGCACACTCCTGGGCCTGCAGCAGACGTAGCCCGGTTTTACTGTCGATTATTCCCTTCTTCATGGCCTCAAATACTGAAAGAAGCTTGGATGACTTAGGATCTTTGTAGCCAACAGCAGCTGCCTCAGCGACCAGTAATTTACTCCGATCTTTCATATCCAGAATTCCCCTGGTGCATGCCTCCTCTACTGTTAATTTCTGATTGGTTTTAGTGTCAAAGATCTGACCTGTGGCTGCCTGAGCCTCCAATAACAGGTCAACACTATCAGGATCCAAAATCTTCTCTTTCTTTGCCTCTGTTAAGGATATTATCCGTGAAGGCCCAGCTTCGACACCACCAATTGAGGCTGTCCCCTGGAGAAAATCCTTTATATCCACAGACACCTCTTCGACAGTTTTCTCTCTGTTTATTAGTTGGTTAAATGTTGATATATCCAGGAGCCCACAATTCAATAACTGCTCTGCAGTCACTGGCTTACAAATGCCATCAAAGATCAGTTTTGAAGGATCGATCTTCTCAGAGATTTTTAAGAGTTTCTGGCCTGTTTTAGGATCTGTCAAGCATTTTTTCTTTAAATCCTCATAGCTGACATGTTTCTCAGTTTCTGGATCAATGTAACATTTTGGACTTTCTTTTAAAGCTTTGCAAATGTTTTCATCTAAAAGATTGTGTTTTATAGCTTCATTTTTAGGGAGAAATACACTGAGATTGGGATTCAAAATGCCTCCAACAGATTCCTGCGCCTGCAGAAGACGTAGTGCAGTGTTACTGTCAATTTTTCCTTTCTTTGTGGCCTCAAATACTGAAAGAGGTTTAGCTGAAGTTGGATCTTTGTAGCCTACAGCAGCTGCCTCTGCCGCCAATAATTTGTCTCGATCTCTTACATCAACTAGCCCTTTGGTACATGCCTGTGTTACTGTTAGCCTCTGGTTGTTTCTGGGGTCAATGATGTGACCTGTGGCTGCCTGGGCCTCCAATAGCATATCAGCACTTTCAGGAGACAGAATTTTCTGTTTCTTCGCCTCTGTAAAGGACATTATCCTTGACTGTCCAGCTACCACACCAGCAATGGAGCCAGTGCCTTTTAAAAAGGCTTTCTTTTCCTCCGAAATTTTTTGGATAGTTTTCTCTCCCTTTCTTAGTTGGTTTAACGTTGGGTTATCAAGGACCCCACAGTCCAGCAACTGTTCTGCTGTGACTGGCTTACAAACACCATCAAAAACCAGCTTTGAAGGATCAATCTTGTCAGAGACTTGCAACAGTTTCTGGCCTGTGTGAACATCTGTTGTGCATTTTTCCTTTAAAGCCTCATAGCTGACATCATGCTCAGTTTCTGGATCGATGTAACACTTTGGACTCTGTTTTAAAGTTTTCTTAGTATTTTCATCCAAAAGTTTGCGCTTAATAGCTGTGTCATGGGGGAGGAACACACTGAGGTTGGGATCCAGAATGCCTCCAGAAGATTCCTGGGCCTGCAAGAGACGCAGCCCAGTCTTATTGTCAATTAGTCCTTTCTTCATGGCTTCAAATACTGAAAGAGGTTTGGCTGAAGTAGGATCTTTGTAGCCCACAGCAGCTGCCTCTGCTGCCAATAGTTTGTCTCGATCTCTTATATCCAAGAGTCCTCTGGTACATGCATGTTCTACAGTTAGCTTCTGATTGTTTTTCGGGTCAATGATGTGACCTGTGGCTGCCTGGGCCTGTAATAGCATGTCAGCACTGTCAGGAGATATAATTTTCTGTTTCTTCGCCTCTGTCAGCGACATTATCCTTGAACCTCCAACTATCACACCAGCAATTGATCCAGTCCCCTGTAAGAAGACCTTCTTTTCCTTAGAAACCTCAGGGACAGCTTTCTCCCCCTTTGTCACTTGGTTAACTGTTGGTTTATCTAGGATTCCACAATCCAGTAACTCTGCTGCTGTGACTGGCTTACGAACAGCTTCAAATATCACTTTTGAGGGATCGATCTTCTCGGGGATATGTAACAGTTTCTGGCCTGTATGAGGATCTGTTGTGCATTTTTTCTTTAAAACCTCATAACTGATATCATGTTCAGTTTCTGGATCGATGTAACACTTAGGATTCTGCTTTAAAGCATTCTGAGTCTTATCATCTAAAAGTTGGCGCTTAATAGCTGTATCTTTGGGCAGGAACAAACTGAGCGTCGGATCCAGAATACCTCCAACAGACTCCTGGGCCTGCAAAAGACGTAGTGCAGTCTTATTGTCAATTAATCCTTTCTTCATGGCCTCAAATACTGAAAGAGGTTTGGCTGACATGGGATCCTTGTAGCCCACAGCAGCTGCCTCTGCTGCTAGTAATTTGTCTCGATCTCTAACATCCACAACTCCTTTGGCACATGCTTCTCCTACTGTTAGCTTCTGATTGTTTTGAGGGTCAATAATGTGACCTGTTGCAGCCTGGGCCTCCAATAACTTGTCAGCACTATCAGGAGACATCAGTTTTTGTTTCTTTGCCTCTGTAAAAGACATTTTCTTTGAAGATCCCACTACTACACCAGCAATTGAACCTGTCCCCTTCAGATAGTCCTTCTTTTCCTCAGAAACCTCTGGGACATTTTTCTCCCCCTTTGTTAGTTGGTTAAATGTTGGTTTATCCAGGATTTCACATTCCAGTAACTGTTGGGCTGTGACTGGCTTACGAAGGGCTTCAAAGATCAGTTTGGATGGATCGATCTTCTCAGTGACATGTAATAATTTCTGGCCTGTGAGAGGATTTCTCTTGCATTTTTCCTTTAAATCCTCATAGCTAACACCATGGCCAGTCTCTGGATCAATGTAACACTTTGGACTTTGTTTTAAAGTTTTGTGAGTGTTTTCGTCCAAAATATTGTGTTTAATTGCTTCATTTTTAGGGAAGAAAACACTGAGGTTGGGATGCACAATGCCTCCAGAAGACTCTTGTGCTTGCAACAGACGTAGTGCAGTTTTATTGTCAATTATACCTTTCTTCATGGCCTCAAATACTGAAAGGCGCTTGTCTGAAGTTGGATCTTTGTAGCCCACAGCAGCTGCCTCTGCTGCCATTAATTTATCTCGATCTCTTATATCCACTAATCCTTTGGCACATGCATCCTCTACTGTTAACTTTTGGTTGTTTTTAGGGTCAATAATGTAGCCTGTGGCTGCTTGAGCCTCCAATAACATGTCAGCGCTATCAGGTGGCAAAATGTTCTTTTTCTTTGCCTCTGTAAAGGACATTGCTCCGGACGGTCCACCTTCCACACCAGCAATTGGCCCAGTCCCCTTCAAAAACACCTTCTTTTCCTCAGAAACTTCTGGAACTGTTTTCTCTCCCTTCATTAGTTTAGCAAATGTTGGTTTATCCAGGATACCACATTCCAGTAACTCTTCTGCTGTGACTGGCTTACGAACACCATCAAAGATCAGGTTTGAGGGATCGATCTTCTGTGAGACTTTCAGCAGTTTCCGGCCTGTTTTAGGATCTATTGAGCATTTTTCCTTTAAATCCTCATAGGTCACATCATGCTCAGTTTCAGGATCAATGTAAGATTTTGGACTTTGTTTTAAAACGTTACATGTCTTTTCATCCAAAAGATTGCGTTTGATAGCCTCGTCTTTCGAGAGGAACACACTGTGAATGGGATCCAAAATACCTCCAGCAGACTCCTGGGCCTGCAAGAGACGCAGCCCTGTCTTATTGTCAATTAGTCCTTTCTTCATGGCCTCAAAAACTGATATAGGTTTACCTGAAGTGGGATCTCTGTAGCCGACAGCAGCTGCTTCTGCTGCCAATAATTTGTCTCGATCTCTTATATCCACTACTCCTTTGGAACATGCTTCTTCTACTGTTAGCTCCTGATTGGTCTTAGGGTCAATGATGTGACCTGTGGCTGCCTGGGCCTCCAATAACTTGTCAGCACTGTCAGGAGACACCAGTTTTTGTTTCTTTGCCTCTGTAATGGACATTGCCCTTGAAGGTCCAGCTTCCACACCAGCAATTGAACCAGCACCCTTTAAGAAGACCTTTTTTTCCTCAGCAACCTCTGGGATGGTTTTCTCTCCCTTCATTAGTTTATTCAATGTTGGTTTATCCAGGATACCACAATCCAGTAACTCCTCTGCTGTGACTGGCTTACGAACACCATCAAAGATTAGTTTTGAGGGATCCATCCTCTCTGAGATTTTCAGCAGTTTCTGGCCTGTTTTAGGATCTGTTGTACATTTTTCCTTTAAATCCTCATAGGTCACATCATGCTCAGTTTCAGGATCAATGTAAGATTTTGGACTTTGTTTTAAATCATTACAGGTCTTTTCATCCAAAAGATTTTGTTTGATAGCTTCATCTTTTGGGAGAAATACACTGCGAATTGGATCCAAAATGCCTCCAGCAGATTCCTGGGCCTGCAAGAGACGCAGCCCAGTCTTCTTGTCAATTAGTCCTTTCTTCATGGCCTCAAATACTGAAAGAGGTTTGGCTGAAGTGGGATCTTTGTAGCCGACAGCAGCTGCCTCTGCTGCCAGTAATTTATCTCGATCTCTTATATCCACTACTCCTTTGGAACATGCCTCTTCTACTGTTAGCTTCTGATTGTTTTTCGGGTCAATGATGTGACCTGTGGCTACCTGGGCCTCCAATAACTTGTCAGCACTGTCAGGAGACATGAGTTTTTGTTTCTTTGCCTCTGTGAAGGACATTGCCTTTAAAGGTCCAGCTTCCACACCAGCAATTGGACCAGTGCCTTTTAGGAAGACCTTCTTTTCCTTAGCAACCTCTGGGACAGTTTTCTCACCCTTTATTAATTTATTAAATGTTGGTTTATCCAGGATGCCACAATCCAGTAACTCCTCTGCTGTAACTGGCTTACGAACACCATCAAACATCAGTTTTGAGGGATCGAGCTTCTCTGAAATTTTTAGCAGTTTCTGGCCTGTTTTAGGATCTGTTGTGCATTTTTCCTTTAAATCTTCATAGGTCACATCATGTTCAGTTTCAGGATCAATGTAGGATTTTGGACTTTGTTTTAGAGCATTACAGGTCTTTTCATCCAAAAGGTTGCACTTGATAGCTTCATCTTTTGGAAGGAACACACTGCGAATGGGATCCAAAATACCTCCAGCAGACTCCTGGGCCTGCAAGAGACACAGCCCAGTCTTATTGTCAATTAGTCCTTTCTTCATGGCCTCAAAAACTGAAAGAGGTTTGGCTGAAGTGGGATCTCTGTAGCCAACAGCAGCTGCCTCTGCTGCCAGTAATTTGTCTCGATCTCTTATATCCACTACTCCTTTGGAACATGCTTCTTCTACTGTTAACTTCTGATTGTTCTTAGGGTCAATGATGTGGCCTGTGGCTGCCTGGGCCTCCAATAACTTGTCAGCACTGTCAGGAGACATGAGTTTTTGTTTCTTTGCCTCTGTAAAGGTCATTGCTTTTGAAGGTCCAACTTTGACACCAGCAATTGAATCAGTGCCCTTTAAAAAGACCTTCTTTTCCTCAGCAACCTCTGGGATGGTTTTCTCTCCCTTCATTAGTTTATTCAATGTTGGTTTATCCAGGATCCCACATTCCAATAACTCCTCTGCTGTGACTGGCTTACGAACACCTTCAAAGATCAGGTCTAAGGGATTGATTTTCTCTGAAACTTTCAGCAATTTTTGGCCTGTTTTAGGATCTGTTGTGCACTTTTCCTTTAAATCCTCATAGCTGACATCATGGTCAGTTTCTGGATCAATGTAAGATTTTGGACTTTGTTTTAAAGCATTACAGGTTTTTTCATCCAAAAGATTGCGTGTGATAGCCTCGTCTTTTGGAAGGAACACGCTGCGAATGGGATCCAAAATACCTCCAGCAGACTCCTGAGCCTGCAAGAGACGCAGCCCAGTCTTATTGTCAATTAGTCCTTTCTTCATGGCCTCAAATACTGAAAGAGGTTTGGCTGAAGTAGGATCTCTGTAGCCCACAGCAGCTGCCTCTGCTGCCAGTAATTTATCTCGATCTCTTATATCCACCACTCCTTTGGAACATGCTTCTTCTACTGTTAGCTTTTGATTGTTCTGAGGGTCAATGATGTGGCCTGTGGCTGCCTGGGCCTCCAATAACTTGTCAGCACTGTCAGGAGAGAACAGTTTCTGTTTCTTTGCCTCTGTAAAGGTCAATGCCTTTGAAGGTCCAACTTTGACACCAGCAATTGATTCAGTGCCCTTTAAAAAGACCTTCTTTTCCTCAGCAACCTCTGGGATGGTTTTCTCTCCCTTCATTAGTTTATTCAATGTTGGTTTATCCAGGATCCCACATTCCAATAACTCCTCTGCTGTGACTGGCTTACGAACACCTTCAAAGATCAGGTCGGTGGGATTGATTTTCTCTGAAACTTTCAGTAATTTTTGGCCTGTTTTAGGATCTGTTGTGCATTTTTCCTTTAAATCCTCATAGGTCACATCATGCTCATTTTCTGGATCAATGTAAGACTTTGGACTTTGCTTTAAAGCATTACAGGTTTTTTCATCCAAAAGATTGCGTTTGATAGCCTCTTCTTTCGGGAGGAACACACTGTGAATGGGATCCAAAATGCCTCCAGCAGACTCCTGAGCCTGCAAGAGACGCAGCCCAGTCTTATTGTCAATTAGTCCTTTCTTCATGGCCTCAAATACTGAAAGAGGCTCAGCAGAAACAGGATCTTTGTAGCCCACAGCAGCTGCTTCTGCTGCCAATAATTTGTCTCGATCTCTTATATCCACTACTCCTTTGGAACACGCCTCTTCTACTGTTAACTTCTGGTTGTTTTTAGGATCAATGATGTGACCTGTGGCTGCCTGGGCCTCCAATAACTTGTCAGCACTGTCAGGAGACATCAGTTTTTGTTTCTTTGCCTCTGTAAAGGTAATTTCCTTTGAAGGTCCAGCTTTCACGCCAGCAATTGTACCAGTGCCCTTTAAAAAGACCTTCTTTTCCTCAGCAACCTCTGGGATGGTTTTTTCTCCTTTTAATAATTTATTAAATGTTGGTTTATCCAGGATGCCACAATCCAGTAACTCCTCTGCTGTGACTGGCTTACGAACACCATCAAAGATCAGGTTTGAGGGATCGATCTTCTCCGAGACTTTTAGTAGTTTCTGGCCTGTTTTAGGATCTGTCGTGCATTTTTCCTTTAAGTCCTCATAGGTCACATCATGCTCAGTTTCAGGATCAATGTAAGATTTTGGACTTTGTTTTAAAGCATTACGTGTCTTTTCATCCAAAATATTGCGTTTGATAGCTTCATCTTTTGGAAGGAACACACTGCGAATGGGATCCAAAATGCCTCCAACAGACTCCTGTACCTGCAAGAGGCGCAGCCCTGTCTTATTGTCAATTAGTCCTTTCTTCATGGCCTCAAATACTGAAAGAGGCTCAGAAGAAACAGGATCTTTGTACCCCACAGCAGCTGCTTCTGCTGCCAATAATTTGCCCCGGTCTCTTATATCCACTACCCCTTTGGAACAGGCCTCTTCAACTGTTAGCTTCTGGTTGTTTTTTGGGTCAATGATGTGACCTGTGGCGGCCTGGGCCTCTAATAACTTGTCAGCACTGTCAGGAGACATGAGCTTTTGTTTCTTTGCCTCTGTGAAGGACATTACCCTTGATGGTCCAGCTTCCATACCGGCAATTGGACCAGTACCCTTTAAGAAGACCTTTTTTTCCTCAGCAACCTCTGGGATGGTTTTCTCTCCCTTCATTAGTTTATTAAATGTTGGTTTATCCAAGATGCCACAATCCAGTAACTCCTCTGCTGTGACTGGTTTACGAACACCATCAAAAATTAGGTTTGAGGGATCGATCTTCTCTGAGACTTTAAGCAATTTCTGACGTGTTTTAGGATCTGTTGTACATTTTTCCTTTAAATCCTCATAGGTCACATCACGCCCAGTTTCAGGATCAATGTAAGATTTTGGACTTTGTTTTAAAGTATTAGAGGTCTTTTCATCCAAAAGATTGCATTTGATGGCTTCATCTTTCGAGAGGAACACACTGTGAATGGGATCCAAAATTCCACCAGCAGACTCCTGGGCCTGCAAGAGACGCACTCCTGTCTCAGTGTCAATTAGTTTTTTCTTCATGGCCTCAAATACTGAAAGGGGTTCAGCTGAAACAGGATCTTTGTAGCCCACAGCAGCTGCCTCTGCTGCCAATAATTTGTCTCGATCTCTTATATCCACTACTCCTTTGGAACATGCTTCTTCTACTGTTAGCTTCTCATTGTTTTTAGGGTCAATGATGTGGCCAGTGGCTGCCTGGGCCTCCAATAACTTGTCAGCACATTCAGGAGACATCAGGTTTTGTTTCTTTGCCTCTGTAAAGGACATTGCCTTTGAAGGTCCAGCTTCCACACCAGCAATTGAACCAGTGCCCTTTAAGAAGACCTTCTTTTCCTCAGCAACTTCTGGGATGGTTTTCTCTCCCTTCATTAGTTTATTGAAGGTTGGTTTATCCAGGATACCACAATCCAGTAGCTCCTCTGCTGTGACTGGCTTACGAACACCATCAAAGATCAGGTTTGAGGGATCGATTTTCTCTGACACTTTTAGCAGTTTCTGACCTGTCTTAGGTTCTGTTGTGCATTTTTCCTTTAAATCCTCATAGCTGATATCATGCTCAGTTTCAGGATCAATGTAAGATTTTGGACTTTGTCTTAAAGCATTACGGGTCTTTTCATCTAAAAGATTGTGTTTGATAGCTTCATCTTTTGGAAGGAACACGCTGCGGATGGGATCCAAAATGCCTCCAGCAGACTCCTGTGCCTGTAAGAGACGCAGCCCAGTCGTGTTGTCAATTAGGCCTTTCTTCATGGCCTCAAATACTGAAAGAGGTTCAGCTGAAACAGGATCTTTGTAGCCCACAGCAGCTGCTTCTGCTGCCAATAATTTGTCTCGATCTCTTATATCTACCACTCCTGTGGAACATGCCTCTTCTACTGTTAACTTCTGGTTGTTTTTAGGATCAATGATGTGGCCTGTGGCTGCCTGGGCCTCCAATAACTTGTCAGCACTGTCAGGAGACATCAGGTTTTGTTTCTTTGCCTCTGTAAAAGTCATTGCTTGTGAAGGTCCAGCTTCCACACCAGCAATTGAACCAGTGCCCTTCAGGAAGACCTTCTTTTCTTCAGCAACTTCTGGGATGGTTTTTTCGCCCTTCATTAGTTTATTAAATGTTGGTTTATCCAGGACACCACAATCCAGTAACTCCTCTGCTGTGACTGGCTTTCGAACTCCATCAAATATGAGTTTTGAAGGATCAATCTTCGCTAAGACTTTCAGCAGTTTCTGGCCTGTTTTAGGATCTGTTGTGCATTTTTCCTTTAAATCTTCATAGGTCACATCATGGTCAGTTTCAGGATCAATGTAGGATTTTGGACTTTGTTTTAAAGCACTACAGGTCTTGTCATCCAAAAGATTTTGTTTGATAGCTTCATCTTTTGAGAGAAACACACTGCGAATGGGATCCAAAATGCCTCCAGCAGACTCCTGGGCCTGCAAGAGACGCATCCCTGTCTTATTGTCAATTAGTCCTTTCTTCATGGCCTCAAATACTGAAACAGGTTTGGCTGAAGTGGGATCTTTGTAGCCAACAGCAGCCGCCTCTGCTGCCAGTAATTTATCCCGATCTCTTATATCCACTACTCCTTTGGAACATGCCTCTTCAACTGTTAGCTTCTGATTGTTTTTAGGGTCAATGATGTGACCTGTGGCTGCCTGGGCCTCCAATAACTTGTCAGCACTGTCGGGAGACACCATCTTTTGTTTCTTTGCCTCTGTAAAGGACATTGCCCTTGATGGTCCAGCTTCCACACCAGCAATTGGACCAGTGCCTTTTAAAAAGACCTTCTTTTCCTCAGAAACCTCTGGGATGGTTTTCTCTCCCTTCATTAGTTTATTAAATGTTGGTTTATCCAGTATGCCACAATCCAGTAACTCCTCTGCTGTGACTGGCTTACGAACACCATCAAAGATCAGGTTTGAGGGATCGATCTTCTCGGAAACTTTCAGCAGTTTCTGGCCTGTTTTAGGATCTGTTATGCATTTTTCCTTTAAATCTTCATAGGTCACATCATGCTCGGTTTCAGGATCAATGTAGGATTTTGGACTTTGTTTTAAATCATTACAGGTCTTTTCATCCAAAAGATTTTGTTTGATTGCTTCGTCTTTTGGGAGGAACACGCTGCGAATGGGATCCAAAATACCTCCAGCAGATTCCTGGGCCTGCAAGAGACGCAGCCCAGTCTTATTGTCAATAAGTCCTTTCTTCATGGCTTCAAAAACTGAAATAGGTTTACCTGAAGTGGGATCTTTGTAGCCAACAGCAGCTGCTTCTGCTGCCAATAATTTGTCTCGATCTCTTATATCCACTACTCCTTTGGAACATGCCTCTTCTACTGTCAGCTTTTGATTGTTTTTCGGGTCTATGATATGACCTGTGGCTGCCTGAGCCTCCAATAACTTGTCACTGCTTTCAGGAGACACCAGTTTTTGTTTCTTTGCGTCTGTAAAGGACAATGCCCGTGAAGGTCCAGCTTCCACACCAGCAATTGGACCAGTGCCCTTTAAAAATACCTTCTTTTCCTCAGAAACCTCTGGGACAGTTTTCTCTCCTTTTACTAGTTTATTAAATGTTGGTTTATCCAGGATACCACAATCCAGTAACTGTTTTGCATTGACTGGCTTACGAACACCATCAAAGATCACGTTTGAAGGATCGATCTTCTCTGAGACTTTCAGAAGTTTCTGGCCTGTTTTAGGTTCTGTTGTGCATTTTTCCTTTAAGTCCTCATAGGTCACATCATGCTCAGTTTCAGGATCAATGTAAGATTTTGGACTTTGCTTTAAAGCATTACGGGTGTTTTCATCCAAAAGATTGCGTTTGATAGCTTCATCTTTTGGAAGGAACACACTGCGAATGGGATCCAAAATGCCTCCAGCAGACTCCTGGGCCTGCAAGAGACGTAGTCCAGTCTTATTGTCAATAAGTCCTTTCTTCATGGCCTCAAATACTGAAATAGGTTTTCCTGAAGTGGGATCTTTGTAGCCCACAGCAGCTGCTTCTGCTGCCAATAATTTTTCTCGATCTCTTATATCCACTACTCCTTTGGAACATGCCTCTTCTACTGTTAGCTTCTGATTGTTTTTCGGATCTATGATGTGGCCTGTGGCTGCCTGGGCCTCCAATAACTTGTCAGCACTGTCAGGAGACAGCATTTTTTGTTTCTTTGCTTCTGTAAAGGACAATGCCCTAGATGGTCCAGTTTCCACACCGGCAATTGAACCAGTGCCCTTTAAGAAGACTTTCTTTTCTTCAGCAACCTCTGGGATGGTTTTCTCTCTTTTTATTAATTTATTCAATGTTGGTTTATCCAGGATGCCACAATCCAGTAACTCCTCTGCTGTGACTGGCTTACGAACACCATCAAAGATCAATTTTGAGGGATCGATCTTCTCTGAGACTTTCAGAAGTTTCTGGCCTGTTTTAGGATCTGTTGTGCATTTTTCCTTTAAATCCTCATAGGTCACATCATGCTCAGTTTCTGGATCAATGTAAGATTTTGGACTTTGTTTTAAAGCATTACGGGTCTTTTCATCTAAAAGATTGTGTTTGATAGCTTCATCTTTCGGGAGGAATACACTGTGAATGGGATCCAAAATTCCACCAGCAGACTCCTGGGCCTGCAAGAGACGCAGCCCTGTCGTGTTGTCAATTAGTCCTTTCTTCATGGCCTCAAATACTGATATAGGTTTACCTGAAGTGGGATCTTTGTACCCCACAGCAGCTGCTTCTGCTGCCAATAATTTGTCTCGATCTCTTATATCCACTACTCCTTTGGAACATGCCTCTTCTACTGTCAGCTTCTGATTGTTTTTCGGGTCAATGATGTGACCTGTGGCTGCCTGGGCCTCCAATAACTTGTCAGCACATTCAGGAGACATGAGTTTTTGTTTCTTTGCGTCTGTAAAGGACAATGCCCTCGATGGTCCAGTTTCCACACCGGCAATTGAACCAGTTCCCTTTAAGAAGACTTTCTTTTCTTCAGCAACCTCTGGAATGGTTTTCTCTCCTTTTATTAATTTATTAAATGTTGGTTTATCCAGGATACCACAATCCAGTAACTCCTCTGCTGTGACTGGCTTACGAACACCATCAAAGATCAGGTTTGAGGGATCGATCTTCTCCGAGACTTTTAGTAGTTTCTGGCCTGTTTCAGGATCTGTCGTGCATTTTTCCTTTAAATCTTCATAGGTCACATCATGCTCAGTTTCTGGATCAATGTAAGATTTTGGACTTTGTTTTAAAGCGTTACGGGTCTTTTCGTCCAAAAGATTTTGTTTGATAGCTTCATCTTTTGGGAGAAACACACTGCGAATTGGATCCAAAATGCCTCCAGCAGATTCCTGGGCCTGCAAGAGACGCAGCCCTGTCTTATTGTCAATTAGTCCTTTCTTCATGGCCTCGAATACTGAAACCAGTTTGGCTGAAGTGGGATCTTTGTAGCCGACAGCAGCTGCCTCTGCTGCCAGTAATTTATCTCGATCTCTTATATCCACTACCCCTTTGGAACATGCCTCTTCTACTGTTAGCTTCTGATTGTTTTTCGGGTCAATGATGTGACCTGTGGCTGCCTGGGCCTCCAATAACTTGTCAGCACTGTCAGGAGACACGAGTTTTTGTTTCTTTGCCTCTGTAAAGGACATTGCCCTTGAAGGTCCAGCTTCCACACCAGCAATTGAACCAGTGCCCTTCAAGAAAATTTTCTTTTCCTCAGCAACCTCTGGGATGGTTTTCTCTCCCTTTAGTAGTTTATTAAATGTTGGTTTATCCAGGATACCACAATCCAGTAAATCCTTTGCTGTGACTGGCTTACGAACACCATCAAAGATCAGTTTTGAAGGATCAGTCTTCTCAGAGACATGTAACAGTTTCTGCCCAGTATTCAATTCTGTTGTGCATTTCTCCTTTAAAGCCCCATAGGTCATATCCTGCTCAGTTTCTGGATCAGTGTAACATTTTGGACTCTGGTCTAAAGCATTACGGGTGTTTTCATCCAATAGATTGCGTTTGATAGCCTCGTCTTTCGGGAGGAATACACTGCGAATGGGATCCAAAATACCTCCAGCAGACTCCTGGGCCTGCAAGAGACGCAGCCCTGTCTTATTGTCAATTAGTCCTTTCTTCATGGCCTCAAATACTGAAACCAGTTTGGCTGAAGTGGGATCTTTGTAGCCGACAGCAGCTGCCTCTGCTGCCAATAATTTGTCTCGATCTCTTATATCCACTACTCCTTTGGCACATGCTTCTTCTACTGTTAACTTCTGATTGTTTTTAGGGTCAATTATGTGACCTGTTGCAGCCTGAGCTTCTAATAACAAATCTGCAATTTCCAGAGACAGCAGAGTCTTTTTCTTTGCTTCAGAAAATGACAATTTTCCTTCTTTCCCAGCTATCACTCCAGCAATGGATCCAGTCCCCTTTAGATAGATCTTCTTTTCCTCAGCAACCTTTGGAAGAGTTTTCTCACCTCTAACTAACTCATTCAATGTTGGTTTGTCAAGCACTCCACATTCAAATAGCTGTTTTGCAGAGACTGGCTTGCGGACCCCATCAAAGAAAAGTTGTGATGGATCTTTTCTTTCGTTTATTGGTAAAAGTATCAGGCCTGTGTGAGACTCTACTTTGCTTTTTCTTCTCAAATCCCCATAAGTACTATCATCCTCAGTGTCTGGGTCAATGTAACATTTCGGACTCCGTTTTAAAGCCTTACAAATGTTATCATCCAAAAGATTGCGTTTCATAGCTGTGTCTTTAGGGAGGAACACACTAAGGATGGGATCTAGTATACCCCCTGCAGACTCTTGAGCCTGCAAAAGGCGTAACCCAGTTTTTTCATCAATAATTTTCTTTTTCATAGCCTCAAACACTGATAGAGGTGTAGCTGTGCTAGAATCCCGGTAGCCAACAGCAGCAGCTTCAGCTGATAAGAGCCTTTCTCGATCTCGAGTGTCCACCACTCCTTTGGCACATGCCTCATCTACTGTGAGCTTCTGGTTGGTTGTGGGGTCAATGATGTGACCTGTTGCAGCCTGGGCATCTAGTAGCAAATCTGCACTGTCTGGAAGCATGAGCATCTGTTTTTTTGCCTCTGATAAAGACATTTTTCCTAAGGGTCCAGCTGCCACACCGGCAATTGATCCAGTTCCTTTCAGAAAGATCTTCTTTTCTTCAGAAACCTCTGGCACAGTTTTCTCCCCGTTTATGAGTTTGTTAAATGTTGGCTTATCTAGGACTCCGCAGTCAAGTAATTTTTGTGCTGTGACTGGCTTACGCACACCATCAAATATTAGTTTGGAAGGGTCTAGCTTCTCAGTGATGGGCAAAAGTAGCAGGCCAGTGTGAGGCTCTGTCTTACATCTTTTCTTTAAATTGTCGTAGGTGACATCTTGTTCAGTTTCTGGGTCAATGTAGCACTCAGGACATTGGTTTAGTGCATGCTGTGTGTTTTCATCCAAAAGTTTGCGCTTAATAGCTGTGTCATGGGGGAGGAACACACTAAGATTTGGATCCAAAATTCCTCCAACAGATTCCTGGGCCTGCAGAAGACGTAGCCCAGTATCATTGTCAAGTTTTCCCTTCTTCATGGCTTCAAACACTGAGAGAGGCTTAGTTGAACCAGGATCTTTGTAGCCTACAGCAGCTGCCTCTGCTGCCAGCAATCTGTCTCTGTCTCTCATGTCTACAACCCCTTTGGCACATGCCTCTTCTACTGTCAGCTTCTTGTTGGTTGTGGGGTCAATAATGTGACCTGTGGCAGCCTGAGCATCCAGTAGCAGATCTGCAATGTCTGATGGTAAGAGCATTTGTTTCTTGGCCTCTGACAAAGACATTTTGCCTTTCTTTCCAGCTATAACTCCAGCAACTGGCCCGGTCCCTTTAAGATTTACTTTTTTGTCTACCGACACCTCAGGAACAGATTTCTTCCCCTTTTCTAGATCTTTGAATGTTGGCTTATCTAAAACACCGCAATCAAGCAGCTGTTTGGATGTGACAGGTTTCCGAACACCATCAAATATTAGTTTGGAAGGGTCGAGCTTTTCTGTAACAGGCAAAAGTAGCAGGTCTGTGTGAGGGTCTTTCTTGCATTTTTTCTTTAATGCATCATAGCTGACCTCTTGTTCAGTTTCTGGGTCAATGTAACACTCAGGACTTTGGTTTAGAGCACGATGAGTCATTTTGTCCAAAAGATTGCGCTTAATAGCTGTGTCATGGGGGAGGAACACACTGAGATTTGGATCTAAAATTCCTCCAACAGATTCCTGGGCCTGCAGAAGGCGAAGACCAGTCTTATTGTCAATTTGTCCCTTTTTCATGGCCTCAAATACAGAGAGAGGCTTGGCTGAATTGGGGTCCTTGTAACCTACAGCAGCAGCTTCTGCTGCCAGTAATCTGTCTCGATCGCTTCTATCCACCACTCCTTTAGCACATGCCTCTTCTACTGTCAACTTTTTATTGGTTTTGGGGTCAATGATGTGGCCTGTAGCAGCTTGAGCTTCCAGTAGCAAATCTGCAATATCTGATGATAAGAGCATTTGTTTTTTAGCTTCTGCCAAAGACATTTTGTCTTGATTTCCTGCTATAACCCCAGCAATTGGCCCAGTCCCCTTTAAACTGACCTTTTTGTGTATGGACACCTCTGGAACAGATTTCTTCCCCTTTTCTAGATCTTTAAATGTGGGCTTATCCAAAACGCCACAATCAAGCAGCTGCTTGGATGTGACAGGTTTCCGAACACCATCAAATATAAGGTCGGATGGGTCTATCTTCTCAGTGATGGGCAAAAGTAGCAGGCCAGTGTGTGGCTCTGTCTTACATCTTTTCTTTAAATTGTCATAAGTGACATCTTGTTCAGTTTCTGGGTCAATATAGCACTCAGGACATTGGTTTAGAGCATGCCGTGTATTTTGATCCAAAAGTTTGCGCTTAATAGCTGTGTCATGGGGGAGGAACACACTGAGATTTGGATCCAAAATTCCTCCAACAGATTCCTGGGCCTGCAAAAGACGTAGCCCAGTGTTATTGTCAATTTGTCCCTTCTTCATGGCATCAAATACTGAGAGAGGCTTGGCTGAAGTGGGATCTTTGTAGCCCACTGCCGCTGCCTCTGCTGCCAGTAATTTGTCTAGATCGGTTATGTCCACAACTCCTCTAGAACATGCTTCTTCTACTATCAGCTTCTGATTTGTTCGAGGGTCAATGATGTGTCCTGTGGCTGCTTGTGCTTCAAGTAGCAAATCTGCACTCTCTGCAGGCAGAAGCATTTGTTTCTTAGCTTCTGACAAAGACAGTTTGCCTTTATTTCCAGTAATAATCCCAGCAATTGGCCCTGTCCCTTTCAGATTGACAATTTTGTCTGCAGACACCTCTGGAACAGATTTTTTCCCCTTTTCTAGATCTTTAAATGTGGGTTTATTTAGAACACCACAATCAAGCAGCTGCTTGTGTGTAACAGGTTTCCGAACACCCTCAAATATCAATTTGGAGGGGTCAAGTTTTTCAGGGACAGGAAGAAGCAGTAGGCCTGTGTGTGGATCCACCTTGCACCTTCTCTTCATTGCCATGTAGGTTGTACCCTCTTCACTTTCAGGGTCTAGGTAGAGTTCAGGCCTCTGATTCAGAGCTCGGTTTATGTCATCATTGATCAGATCACGCTCGATGGCAGTGTTTTTGGGAAGAAACACACTGAGGATTGGATCTAAAATTCCCCCAACTGACTCCTGAGCTTGTAACAGACGCAGAGTTGTGTTCTTGTCAATCAGTCCTTTTCTCATGGCCTGAAATACGGAAAGAGGCTTGCTTCTGCCAGGACTGCCATATCCTATAGCAGCTGCCTCTGCTGCAAGTAACCTTTCTCTGTCCTCATCATCAACTACACCTTGATTACATGCCTCCTCAACTGTCAACTTCTGATTAGTTCTAGGATCAATGATGTGTCCTGTGGCAGCCTGGGCATCCAGTAACAGATCAACACTGTCAGGTGGAAGGAGATTTGCCTTCTTTGCTTCAGTGAAAGTCATTTTGTTCAGTGGTCCTTTAATAGATTCTGGACCTTTAGGACCTTCAATCACCACACCAGCTATTGGGCCTGTTCCTTTGAGACTGACCTTTTTGTCAACAGATACTTCAGGCACTGTCTTATTCCCCTTCACCAGTTGGTTAAATGTTGGTTTATCCAACACGTCACATTCAAGCAAGTCCTTTGCTGTTACTGGCTTGCGGACACCATCAAAAATCAAGTTGTTGGGATCCAAGGTTGGGGGCTCTCTAGCCTTCTTCAGCTCGGTCTCCATAGTTTGTCTGACCACAGTAACTTCTTTAACTTCCTTCTGGAGTGCAGACAGCCTACTTTTATATGTGTCCTCAAGCTCCCTGAGTTCTCTCATCAGCCGTTCTATCTCACTTTTCAAAGAGCTCTTTTCTCTCTCCAGACGCTCCTTGTCTGAATCGTACTGTCTAATCGCACTCTGCTTACTATCATGTTGGTCCTTCCAGTAACTCACATCCCTTTTCACTCTGTCATGGTCCTCTTGTAAACGTTGTTTATTTCGAAGCTCAGAATCAAGGGATAGTTTCATATGAGTGAGATCCTCCTCTAGTCTTTGTATGCGATCTCTGTCTTTTTCGGATATATGCAGTTTCTTGAGAAGAGTATCTCTCTCACTCACAATATCATTATACTGTGACTGAAGGGATTTCACCGTAGCTGTTGCCTGCAGAGAAAAATAAAGAAAGAGACAAAAGTTTAGTCAGCTTAGGTATGCAACTATAAACTGATAGTGTTTGGAGAATCACACTAACACAATAGAATAGGTAAGGATGATGCTATGATTATGATACTACTGTTATATTTGCATTAGCACAACTTTAGAATAAACATACACACTTGCTAGAAATTCTTCTTGCAGCATAATAGTCACCAAAGCTGGTTAGTGATGTCAATAATATCACATTGAATAGATATTATCACCTTGACTGTGACATATGAGTTCAGATTCTTAGCAAGTGTGTATGTTACATCATAATATTTGCCAAGTTTATAAATATCACGCTCTATATTCTAACCCCCTTTTGAAAACATAAACAAGTCAGTGTCTTACAGGATTGGGAAGTAACAGTATACAATGAAAGACATTACAGAAAATAATTTCCATAACAGCAAAACAAATTTATGACAAAAAAAATCAAGTAGCTATGGATTTTCATTGTGAAATCAACTTTCCCAATCCTGCAAAGTAATTGTTTCATTCATGCTACATTATTTGATTAACTACTACCACTAAAATTCAAATAATACAGCAGACTCAATTATTTTGTTCTGCTCAGAAGAGTTACCCTCTGTATCTGCAAATTTGCAAAACAGCACAAAAAGGAAAATGACACCTGATGACGCCTGATTGATTGTTCAAAAAAGCAAGAAGTGCTCAAATATTGGGATTTTTTCTTACTATTTTTCAGCAAATGTGCTGTTTTCCAAGTTTACAGACGATATATTGAAAACCATCAAGATAATCAGACATGCTACAAGACACAATAAACCTTATTAGACCAGTAGACCAGTGGATTGAATGTCGTTGATGGTGCAAATGCAAAAAAGCATGCAGACTGGACATTTCTCAGCAACTAGACAATGGATTGAGGCAGAGAGAGGCGCTGATTGTGTTTGCATGCAAGTAACTGACATGCAGGCTTATTCAAACACATGCGCTTGTATGTGTTCAAATCAGCAGATGGAACATGTCTAAAGGGAATCTACAGGTGTTCAGGCATGCAAGTAAGCTAAAGACAGCTACTTCATTGTTCCAAACTAGGACTTTGATTTGGAAAGATGAGAGCACTCCAGGACTAAGTGGCAAACTTCCATGTACCTCGGTGGCCTGCTTTTGTATAATCTTAGTCTCCACTTTGAGTTTCTCCCTCTCAGATGAGATCTCTGACACCAGGTTGCGGAAGTCTACATTGCTGCGTTCACTAGCTTGCAGCTGGACCTCTAAGGCAGTAATCTGGGAGGAAAACTGAGCATCGCTGCCTTGCTTGGCCTTCTTGAGCTCTTCTTTTTCATGTCTTGCCGCTCTTAGCTCCTCCTCAAGCTTCAGTCTCTCCTTGGTTTGGGTTTCTATCATCTCCTTCAGCCTTTGAAGTCCAGCATAGTTGTCATTCAGTGCCTTACTTTTCTCTTCTATGGTTCTGGAAAGACCCTCATTTCGCAGGTTTGCCTCTTTGACATGAGTCTGCACCTGAACAAGTTGTTGCTGCAGGGCTTTAAGCTCAGTGCTCAGCTGTATCACACGCTCTGAAGTTGTTTTATTTTGTTTCACACTATTCTCCAGCTCACTCATCAGTCTAAGACGTTCTTCTTCAACTCTCTTTTCTGATGCACTGGCTTGTGATTGGCTTTGCTGAAGTGCCTTTATGGTGGTGGTGTACTCTGTCATAGTCACAGTGATTTTTTGCAGCTTTGCTTCAACATGCTTTCTTCTGGTAACTTCTTCTTGGTTGCTCTTCTTCATGTCCTCCACCTGGCTTTCCAATCCCTGTCTTACAGCTTGGAGATCCTTGATTTGCTGTTGAAGTTTGTTCATATTTTGTTTAGCTTGGCTCTGCTCCTGACTCTCCTTCTGAAAGTCAATACGTATCATCTTCAGTTCTTCTTCAAGCTTCAGTTTCTCTTTGGTCTGGGTTTCTGTAATCTTCTTCAGCCTTTGAAGCTCAGCAGAGTTGTCATTCAGCACCTTATTTTTCTCTTCGATAGTTCTGGAAAGACCCTCATTTCGCAGGTTTGCCTCTTTGACATGAGTCTGCACCTGAACAAGTTGTTGCTGCAGGGCTTTAAGCTCAGTGCTCAGTTGGATCACACGCTCTGAAGAGGTTTTATTTTGGTTCACACTATTCTCCAGCTCCTTCTTCAGTGTAAGACATTCTTCTACACCTCTCTTTTCTGATGCACTGGCTTGTGATTGGCTTTGCTGAAGTGCCTTAATGGTGGTGGTGTACTCCGTCATAGTCACAGTGGTTTTTTGCAGCTTTGCTTCAACTTGTTTTCTTCTGGTAACTTCTTCTTGGTTGTTCTTCTTCAGGTCCTCCATCTGGCTTTCCAATCCTGTTTTCACAGCTTGAAGATCCTTGATGTGCCCTTGTAGTTTGTTCATATTTTGTTCAACTCGGCTCCGCTCCTGGCTCTCCTTCTGAAAGTCAACACGTATTATCTGCAGTTCTTCTTCAAGCTTCAGTTTCTCTTTGGTCTGAGTTTCTGTAATCTTCTTTAGCTGTTGAAGCTCCGCAGAGCTGTCATTCAGTATTTTGATCTTCTCCTGTATAGTCTTCTGAAGGCTTTCAATTCGGAGGTTTGCTTCTTTGACACAGTTCTTCTCCTGGATGAGCTGTTGCTGCTGGACTTTCAGCTCAGCACTTAGTTGTGTCACATGCTCGGAAGTGGACTTGCTCTGTCTCAAACTCCTCTCCAGTTCTCCCTGCAACCTAAGGCGCTCTTCTTCACCCTTCTTTTCTGATGTGCTGGCTTGTGTTTGGCTTTGCTGGAGTGCAGTGATGGTAGTGGTGTACTCTGTCATTTTCACAATAGTCTTTTCCAGTTTTGATTCCACCTGCCTTCTTCTGGCAACTTCTTCCTGGTTGTTCTTCTTCATGTCCTTCACCTGGCTTTCCAATCCCTCTCTCACACCTTGGAGCTCCTTGATGTGTCCTTGTAGTTTGTTCATATTTTGTTCAACCCGGCTTCGCTCCTTGCTCTCCCTCTCTAACTCAGAACGCATCTTCTGACTTTCCTCCTCCAGCTTCAATCTTTGGTTGGTTTGGGTTTCTATCGTCTCCTTCAGCCTTTGAAGCTCAGTAGAGTTGCCATTCAGTGCCTTAGTCTTCTCCTCTATAGATTTGTAAAGACTCTGATTTAGAAGGTTTGCTTCTTTGACATTTTTCTGCTCCTGAATGAGCTGTTGCTGGAGGGCTTTCAACTCGGTATTCAGCTGTGACATATGCTCAGAAGTTTTCTTGTTTTGTCTCAAACTACTGTCCAGCTCCTCTTGCAGCCGAAAATGCTCCTCTGCAGCTCTCTTTTCTGAGGCACTGGCTTGAGATTCGCTCTGCCGGAGCACATTAAGCATGCTTGTGTGCTCTGTCAAGGTCACAGCAGCCTTTTCCAGTTCTGCTTCCACCTGCCTTCTTCTGGCAGCTTCCTCTTGATTGTTCTTCCTCAAATTCTCCACCTGGCTTTCCAATGCATCTCTTACAGTCTGAAGGTCTTTAAGACGCCCTTGTAATCTGCTCATATTTTGTTCAACTCTACTTCGCTCTTTGCTCTCCCTTTCAAACTCAAAACGCATCTTTTCGAGTTCATCCTCACTCTCCTTCAGCTGTGTTGAAACCACTGAAGAACTGGTCAGTTTCTGCTGCATCTGAGCTATTGACTGCTCCAGGACTCCCTGTCCTTCCTCTATGGTTATCCTCCTTCGGGTTTCCTCCTCCAGACTATGTGTGGTGTAGGCCAGTTGGTCACTCTTTTCCTGTAGACTACTCATGATCTCTGCCAGGTCCTCCCTGTACTGGCTGCTTTCTTCATCCATCTGCCTCATCAACATCTCCACCTGACTTTCCAGTTCTCTCCTCCTGCGTCCTTCTTCTGTGATAACTAAGCGCTGACTGTGGGCCTCTTCCTCTGCCCTTTGCCTTTGCTCCTCAACTTGATTAATAGATGTCCTGAGCCTCCTGACTTCATCCTCCAGGTTCCTCCTCTCTGCCTCCATACGCTCATACTGAGTCTGAAGCTCTGCTGTGTCCTCATCCCTCTGGGCTGCCAGCCTCTGGATGTCTGATTGACTGATGTGAATCTGGGATTCGTAGCAGAGCTTCAAGTTATTGATCTCCGCACTGCATTGGCTCCTTACCTTTGACATCTCCTTCTGTAGCTCCTTGATCCTCACTGCTTCCTCCTCCAGCTGCCGCTGCAGCTGCTCAATCTCATGTTCTTTATTTACCATGCTCTTCTCAATCTCCATCTTGGACCGGCTAACGGTCTCCAGCTCCTTGTGCCTCTTCCTCAGCACCCCCTCATACTCCTCCTGCTGCTGAGTGTAGCGCTCCTCTGCCAGCCTTTTCTTCCTCTTCTCTTCCTCGAGCAGGTAGTTAATGCGGGTCACCTCATCATTGAGGTCTGACAGCTGGCTTTGAGTGGAGTCAAGGCTC
This sequence comes from Apogon talboti, assembly GCA_037367365.1. Classification (NCBI taxonomy): domain Eukaryota; kingdom Metazoa; phylum Chordata; class Actinopteri; order Kurtiformes; family Apogonidae; genus Apogon; species Apogon talboti. The sequence continues at coordinate 10,828,024 of JAPQRQ010000019.1, read as the reverse complement.
TCTTTGGTGGCACTGCACTGCAGAACCGTCTTCTGCTTCACGTCCTCCACTGACAGCAGCTGGTCCTGAGCCTGTGAAAGCTCCAGCTGGTAACGAGACACAGCATCTTCTAGCGATTTGTTCTTGGTATTACGGTCATCAAGATCGTCTTTCAGCAAGCGAAGTTCTTCTTCTAACAAGTCAATCCTTGTGTTTCGAATCTAAAGAAATAAGGAGAAAAACAATGATTATAGACAGTGGTGGAGGAAGATCCTTTATGTAAGTAAAATATCTTCACTGCACTGTGATAATATTCCACTAAAAGTAAATTCTCTTTGTTCAAATCCTGATCTAAAGTACAAGTATTATCAATCAAAAGGTATTTAAAGTATGAAAAGTCAAAGTAGACATTGAGCCATAAAACGGTTCATGTCAGCATTTTGCTTTATGATATTTTGACATTAACATTACAAGTACTACTGCTGTAGATCATCCAGTCCAACAGAAGAAATATGCAGAAATTCTTCCACAGTCTATTCGAGATTTACATCTTTAGTTCACCTTTGAGCCACATGTGCTCTTAATGGAGCTAAGATTTGATGTGGTTCATATACCTATTTATTTATTCAATTACAATTGTTTTTCGTATTAAGGACAGCATATCTGCAGGATACATCAGACATTTACATTTTGCATTTTATGTAAATCTGACTGATTTATCTAAAGTACTAGTTTTCCCGAATGTCTTGGTACATAATATCTGTACCTTAAGTTCCTCCATATTTTTGAGCAGGTCTCCTAGGAATTTGTTGTAGTCACCAGATAAAGTGAGCAACTCCATGTAACGAGTTTGTAGATGTGTGGCCTAGAACAAAAATAAAGAAAATTCAGTTAACTTTGAAAGCGGTTCAGATTCAGAAGTGTCCAGCTCCTTTCCTTTAGCAAACAAGTATATAAAAAGTGAGCCAGTGCTTGCCACATATCTTCACTGTTTTGGGTTTTAGTAAAGTGGCGTTACCTCCTGGTTAAGATCCACTGATGGTGACTTCAGCATGGTCCTCTTGATGGGGATGTTGAGCAGAGTCTCTAAACCAGAGCTGTAAGATGCAAGGTCTGTTTCATAGTCCTGTATATACACACAGTAATGAGAGGAGGTGAAATGAATTTGTCTTATCAGCATTAGTCATTCATTTTCCAAACCACTTATTCCTTGCAGGGATGTGGGAGCATATTCCAGTTACCAACAGCTGAAGGCACTACCAATCTGCGAAATATACAGTAGTTCTACTTACTTTAATAGAGTTGACACAGGCCTCATTGTCCCTCAGCACACCATCTAATGTTTCCCTCCGTGATTTGATTTCTGAGTTCAGAGCCTAGAAATCAGGATATAAACATTTTCAGGCATTTATGATTCAATATGTAAGAAGGATATTTAAGGCATTTAAGGCATCAATGCAGGACCTTCTGGTTGCCAATATGGTTTTTCAGGGCTTGGACACTTTCGATCTTTGTGGCCTGCAACGCATCCTGTTTCTTCCTTGTGATATCAATCCAGTCCTTGAGAGAGGTGCTGACTTGCTGGTAGTGTTGCAGCTGAGGCAGATAGAGCTCCAGATCTTGGACTCTGAGCAAGAGAAGAAAACAACAAAAAAATAAGTAAAAATGAAAAAGAGCATTTCAGTATATTATTTAAGTAAGCAGTAACAACAGGTTTTCTTTCCATCAGATTTTATTCATCTGATGCAGTGAAGTTTCAATATTAAAACTTCAACAAATTACCAACACAGATTGTTAAAATAGTTTTATTATTATTCCTTGACTAATTGAAAAATGAGGGCAGCATTTACTGCTGCATGTCTGCTTGCAAAATGGACATTTTAACAATCCCGAATTCCATTATATCAGCACAGTCAAAAACTGCTACTAGCTACCACCTTAGAACATCATATTTGTGGGTTACAGTATGTGAGAATTAGTTGAGTGTTAGTATTTCATATAGTTTTTATGTTTAATACCTTTAGGAATGCAATTATTGTGATGTTTAATGTATATTTTTTGTGCTACTGTGAATTGACTGTAATGTCTAATTAATTTAACATTTTTTTTGCTTTTCAATTTTAAAGTCAAACCCCAGGAAAAGTAGCTATATACGCCATTATATTACATCATGTCAATAAAGCCTAGGTTATAAGTCCCCTACAGTTGCAAGGCAATTCATCTTGTGTGGGAATGACCAACAGATATTTAGTTAGAATATTGTTAGGAGCAAGAGAAAAAGTGATTACAATGAACTAGGGAGGGTTGCACCAACAACAAAGGACAAAACACAAATTAAGATTATTAAAAAAAAAAAAAAAAAGACAACTGGAAAAAACTTATTTAAAATAGTAACATCAGAACAACAGCAAAAGATAAGAAATAAAATATAAAATATGATTTCTAAAGCTTGTTGGCATTGTTGGGCACTGTTCATCTTTTTTTACGTTATGTGTGAATAATGTATGATTTAAAAAATCTATATAATGTAACATAATGTCAATGTCAAGAAATAGCATAAATCTGTGCAAATACATAGCATTAATCCTCCTCTGGAGTTAAATTTAGGTGAACAATATAAGCACATACCTGGTGTCAATCTGTCCCTGGATTCGTTTCCAGCGGTCCGACAGCAGGCTGACCTGCTCGGTGTATTTGGACAGCATCATGTCACACCTGTGGAAAGGCCCGCCCACCTGGCAGTTCCAGTGGGTTGCCTTGGTCAGATCCGCCTCCATGGCCGCCAGAGCATCCCTCTTCTGATCCAGCTCTGCTTTAATAGACTGCATATAAAGACAAAAGCAGTGTAACAACACAAATGCAGCAGCATATAAGATCTCCACAAAATGTCATGTGTTAAATATGGAATAATCTACTATATACTAAAGTGAGGTTTTTTTTTTGTTTGTTTGTTTTTAGTTTTTTTTAAATAAGTCACAATTAGCAGGTTAATATCAGGCAAAAGATACTGTATGTGTATTATTCAACCTTTTAAAATGAGTTGAGTGCATCCAGTCAAAATACTATTATTACACTGTTGTATTGTTTTTCCTGCTGCCAAATGTGAAGACTTCCTTTAAAAATTACATAAATGTGTTATTTATGAGAGTAAGATCTTCTGACCAGAGAATTCTGGCACGCACTGAACCCCAAAGGAAAGGAATTCTTCTGGCTTTCTCACAACAGCTTTTCTTAATCAACTTGATGGGTGTCCACTAAGCTGTGCACTAATATGCACTGGTATTCTTCCCCAGCTGCAGCTTGCTTGAAGCCCAGTGGTACAGTGCAAAAGCAAAAAGGACTCCAGTTCTTACAAGTTTCTTATATTATGACATGGAAAAAAATACTAAAAAGGCATAAGTATTACATTATAAATAGTGGATTTATACACAAACGTATATATGTATATAAAATACCTCCAGAGTTGACATGTAATGTTGCACTTCACTAGGCTGCAGAGAGGTTGTTTCCTTCTCTGTCAGTCTGGCTTCATAAACTTTCACTGTATCCTCAGCCCGAGCCAGACTCTGCAGCAGATCCCTTAAAGCCCGAATACTGAAAAAATATGAGGGAGAGGAAAGCGGTGTTTTATAAAGCTAAAGTTAAAAATGTATAAAGCACTGCCCCAGTATGTGACAGTATCTCCAAAACAATCTTCTCCTTAAGCTAAATAAACTCCTCATAAACCATTTTAGATTGGTTTGAAATGCACTGTTAATGTTTGAGACAGTTTTTACAAATAGTTGATTTTCACAGAACAGTGATGCTACAAACATATCATGCATCACTGTAGATTAAACCACACAACAGTATTTCAATTACTCCAAATGTGCAGCAGTAAAATGCAACATACAGATTAATGCAACCAAAACAGAAACACATCTATAAACATTTTACTGCACAATGACTACTTTTACCCTTCAAACTTAAAGTATATTTTGCCATTATACCCATATACTAGGTTTTACCTTTTATTTAAGGCCTCATTCATATAAACCTTTACATGTAGTGGAGTATTTTCACAGTCAGATATCAGTGCTTTTACTTAAATAAATGTTCTGAAGACTTTTAACAACACTACAATTATTCCTTTTCCAGTAATGAGTAAATGTTTAGTGGCATAACACATCATAGAGGTGCCCAATATGATCAAGATCTTCTATCATGGTACCAATATTCATCACAATATAGTAATTATTCCGTAAACTCAAATAATTGAAGGTTGCATTTGATGACTGATGACTATTGGACAAAATATAGCAGGAAGACTTTCCACAGTAAAGAGCTAGTTTTAGAAATTATATTTGATGTCATGAATTCTTTCATTCTACGTTTTTCAGTTTCCTTAGATCAAGGCTTTCCGAATATTTGAAACTATCCATCCATTTGTTTTCTGAATTAACTGGAGATCATGCTCACAAAGAAAGGCCCACGCCAAATGAGATGTTTTTCTGCATAAGTAGATATGAGACTTGGAAACCAGACAAAACTACACTGAAATCAGAAACCAAACTGACACACAATAAAAACAAAATAATGAACACTTAAAAACTATCAAACAACTCAGAATAAAATTATGTGACGACAGATCTCCTCAACCATTTTTTATAACAATACAAGACTTAAAACTTATCAGTAATGACTGTGTCGCCGTACCGCATCACGTAAGCAGATGAGCTGCTCTCCAGACTGGCCAGTCTTTGGCTGATGACTCCGATCTCACTGCGAAGGAACTGGGCTTTGTCTGAATCATTAATGCTTTCCAGTTCCCTCAAAATGCGATCCCTCAGACGCAGATACTCATCACGCATTAAGTCAACGTCGCGCTGCACCATCTGAGGAAAAGTAAGCGTAAATATTGTTAGAAATACTGAATAAGACATGCTTTTTAATCCCACAAGGTTGCTTGATTTTAGAGCTGTCATGATTTTTAAGTTGATTGGACAAATATCAAATACTTACTTTGTTTTTTTTTTTTTTTCAAGGAAACAAAGCAACATTTTTCAGGTTTTCGTGACTTGAATGTCAGAATTTGCAGCATTTCTTTGTTATATCTGATGTACAAATAAATATCTAAAACAGTGGTGGAACATACACGCCATACTTAAGTACAACTTTACGTACAACATTACATGAGTATTTCCAGCTTGTGTTATTTTATATTTTTACTCTAGTCTTTCTACTGTTGTGTGATATCTTCAGTTACTTTTCATATTAAGCTTTGACTTAGTGTACAACAAAATACGACAATAATATTTTACAGATAACATCACATATTTATCACAAGAGCACCGTGATATACAGTATGTACAGCATGTAAGCACTTCATATATATAAATAATGTCCCCATAATCCATCACAGACATGAAAGTGGCAGCAACAAGTCTCTTTTTAGCCTCAAAAGAAAGGCAAGATTTTATCCAGAAATAGAAACTCAATTTTAACTCAAGTCTCCTTAAAAGTTGCTGAATGTGAGGAGTGAAAGACAGTGAATCGTCTATTAAAATACCAAGATATCTGTACTCAGATACACGCTCGATTTGATGGCGGTGAGAGGTGGTGATTAAAGGAAGGTCCAGTAGCTCTGATTTAGTGTTTGTAAATAACTAGCAAAAAAAATATGGTTTTAAATCATAAAATTTTGACTATTCTACAGCCACGCTGGGTGTGAGGACACATTTTTTCATATGAGACTTTCACTTCATTTTACTTTGGTTTGTAGGACTTCGACTGAAGTAAAGGACATGAATACTTCCTCCACCACTGGAGTCATTAGTGGCATTAACATTCTCTTGGGCTGAAGAATGTTATTCATTACTTTCTGCCATTTAATACACAAAACAAACAAGTGGTGCCAGGCACAACAAACCCCGCCCCTTGCGTGTATTGTAGCTTAGGTTGGCATCGATCCAGCTGATGTTATCAATGCTATGCAATATGCAATATTGTTTTTGGTTCAGTTTGTTTGTTTGTTTGTTAGCAACTTTACACAAAAACTACTTAGGTCAAAAGTTATAATGAAAAAGGTGATATTGA
>JAPQRQ010000019.1:10810324-10821870 GCA_037367365.1 Apogon talboti | reverse complement strand
CTTTCCTGAAAATTTCATGCAAATCGGTCCAGTAGTTTTTGTGTAAAGTTGCTAACAAACAAACAAACAGACAGACAAACAGACAAACCGAACCAAAAACAATACACTCGCCCTCCCCCTTCAGGGGGGCGGGGTAATAATAATCGACCAATTGTGAAAAGAATCCACAGATGTCACAGAGCTGACTGGATGTGTTTGGTGTGGTGTGTGATAGTTTATCTACCTCTAACTGTGTGATCTTGAGGCCACAGTCATGCACGCTGTCGTCTCCTATAGAGACGTGAAGGTGTTGACTGAGCGTGCCCTCGGCGGCCTCCAGCCTCAGTCTGAGAGCATGCAGCTCTGATAAGCTCTGGGAGGAGGATATGGAGGAGGAAGAGGATGATGAGGACAGCAGCACCTTCCTCCTCACAGGCTCCGCCTTCGTCACTTTAACTACTTCTCTCTTGATCACTTGCTCTTTCCTCTCTGCCTGTTTTCTCAGCTCAGCTCTCCGTCTTTCTTCTTCGGCTCTCAGCCTTGCTTCTTCGGCTCTCCGCCTTTCTTCTTCAAGCCTCCGCCTTTCTTCTTCGAGTCTCCGGGCTTCTTCGCGTCTCCGGGCTTCTTCGAGCCTCCGCCTTTCTTCTTCAGCTCTCCGCCTTTCTTCTTCGAATCTCCGGGTTTCTTCGAGTTTCCGAGCCTCCTCAAGTCTCCGGGCCTCTTCAAGTTTCCGGGTCTCTTCGAGTCTCCGGGCTTCTTCTTGTCTCCGGGTCTCTTCGATTCTCCGGGTCTCTTCGAGTATCCGAGTCTCTTCGAGTATCCGGGCCTCTTCAACCCTGATGGCCTCTTCTTCAGCTGCTTGCTGCTGCTGTAGCTGAAGCTGCTGCTGCTGTAGCTGTATCTGCTGCTGGTGTTGCAGTTGCAAAAGATGTAGCTGCTGCTGCTGAGGTTGTATTATGATAAAATGCGGCTGCTGTACTACAGGCTGGTGCTGAAACTGGACTACTTGTTGATGCTGAACCTCAACCATTGGCTGGTGCTGCAGTTCGACAACTTGCTGTTGCTGCACTTCGACTACTTCCTCGTCCTCTATTTCTTCTATTTCTTCTACTTCTTCTTCTCCAACTGAGAAAACACAGAAGACATTCATAATAAATTAAGGCTTAAAACTTAACATGAAAGTCATTTATAATTGTCTCCTTCTTAATAACCTGGCCACTGTCATTAGTATCACATTTGTATAAGCTTCATTAGATTGACATAGAAACAGGCATATCAATCAGTTTGGCTATTAATCTGCATCAATAGGACCCCTTACAACCGATCAGTATCAGCAGAATTGGGCTCTTGGAAGAAGAGCAAGAACAGAAGCTCAGGCAATAAAAAAACTGCTCCCACACTACAAATTTGAGATGACAATTATAACACCCTCAGATTTAACATCAACACCCACCTGGTGTTTATACGAACCACTACTGAAGTGTTAAAATCAACACTAAGGTAGTTAATGTTTAACTCTTTATTGCTTTAATGCTTTTTACTCTTAACTGCTCTTCCTGTATGCTACTGGGGCCCTAAAATGACAGAAACCAAATAAAGTTTTGTTTTGTTTTTCCTTTTCTTTTTTAATATATACAGTTAGCTTGATAGTCAGAGATCCAGATTTTCTTATTTTGTATTTATAACTTTGACATTCAGATCAACAGCTATCAGGTTTCTAATGAAGTCAAAGATACTAAGTTTCAGACACACAATATGGAAATAATTTTATAATATTAATCAGCTTTTTCCTGCTCTAATGAATCATTACATCACCCTTTAAAAATCCACTATCTTTACCGTTTTGTCTTTGGCTAACATTTGCAGACATTTGAAATGATCTAAAATTATCAAATGAGGTTTCAGTAGCTAAATGACCACTTTCACTGTTGTTAGGCAGGGAACACTAGGAGCAACTAGGAGATTATTCTTCTTTTACCAACAAAACAACAAACGTGTAGCGTGTGTATATGTAAATACAGATGCATAACACCAACCGTAGCTAGGCAGCTGCACCACCAGTTTGTCATAATGGGCCTGGGCTCCGGTGAACTGGTTCTCTATAATCTTCTTGTCCTCCTCAGCAAACATCTGGGAGCCCTTGGCGGTCTTCTTGAACTCCTCATAGTGAGTCTCCATACTCCTGATGATCTGGCGATACTCCTCAGCACTCATCTTGGAAAGCTGAAGGCAAACACACAAACATTACACATTATTCACATCAAAACAAATGACCTTACGATGATTTAAGTTCTAGTGCAAAGAACAACAGCATTTTTCAGCAGATTCTAGTATAAATAATGGCAATTATGATGAAATAAAAATCTCAAACTAGCATCAAATCAGCCTTGGCCTAACACTAAAGTAGTATGACACACAGGCATGTCCAAATATTTAGTCCAGTACCAGACTTTTTACTATCAACAGTCTTCCTTAATTTGCTTTTCGACACCAGCGGATACACCGTCATCGTGACTTACCATGGTCATGGTGAGAGAGTTGATGCGTTTAATGTCCAGCAGACAGTACTGCCAGGCGATGAGACTCTTAACGTTGATGTACAGCTGATTCCAGATGGACATGATGGCCTCATAGTACTGCTCATTCCTTCCCAAAATACAGAGATTCAGTGTTAGTTTTTGCCAATGCAGTGTATCAGATTTTGGTTAGCCAAGATGCTAACAAAACTCCAATTCTTGATCCGTCCCTTTCAACATTTTCTTCATCACATACAGGACTACATACCCTCACCCCTTTGTTCAGTTCCGATCTGACCCCCATTAGATCAGCTTAAAAAACTCACTTCTAGCAACATTACATTTTCATATTACCTTATGCAGCATGTACAGTATGTTGTTAATTTGTCAGTACCATATTATGTCAGGAGCTACTTGACAGAGCGTGACATTCACTTGGACTTAGTTTAGTGGCCAAAGGTCAAAGTTCACGGCCATAATTTAAGAATTTATACAGCAATCAACAAATATAATCACACAAATAGATTATGTAATCAGATAAAATGATGATGTGATGACATGTTATTATCAAAGGTCAAAGACTAACTTCACTCAATATCGACCCCATATCTTTCAGGGAGTTTTTCAGATTTAACACAAGTTCGTTTCATGGATTAACTGAGTAGAGTCAAGAGTGTTCATTAGTGGCCAAAGGTTTGGTCACTAATCATAGGTTGTTAATAATAACATTGAATGTAGAGTTTATATTTGATTTCACCTGTTTCTTGTTGTTTCTGGTTTTTTTGGACTCTGGCTCCTCTGTTTATGTGTAAACAAATAAAGGTATGTGTCATTGGGCATAGCTTTTAAAGTCTAATTAATGTTATTGTATTTTCATTACCTTTCTCTCTACAGTTTTTATGTTAAGGTTAAGAAGTGTGCCTAAATTTGTTGTATACTAAAAGACACTGACAAAATTATATTATTTTCTAAATTATGACATATATTAGTCATTTTTATAGAGACAGAGCATAACATCCTGCAGACAGTAAAGAAAGAGTACAGCCATTTTCCCTATAGCTTATATTTACGTAGTATCACCGTCAGATGTTACTGAAAATAAATATGTGTGTCTTACTTGTTGGCCAGGCTGATGCTGATTGGGTTGGGTGGTGGTATGATCAGACACACAGAGGGCACCAACATGTCCAGTCCTCCAGGGCCGGTCACATGCCATTTACTGCGCTGACTGTTGTCCTTCAGGATCCCCTCATTGTCCTTAAGAATCACCTTCTGTGGAGCCAGAACAGACAGAATCCATCACACACTGCTGATATGTTAACGCCTGTGTATGTATATGATTTAAAACAGCGATGTGTGGGTCGTTTCCACTCTGACCTGGTCTTGTTTAAAGTCACACAATGCTTTGACAATGATGGGGGAGCTGCTCTTCTCCTCTGGGTTCCTGGGCTTCAGTCTCACGATGCTCTTCGACTTACTGACCAGATGTTGAACCTGCCTCTTGTTTTCCATGATCCTGTCTCTTTCTCTCTGGAGATTAAAAAAAGTTGCTTGGGTCACATATCAATAAAACAATTATTTCAATGAATAATAGGAAGAGAATGAAATGAAGTCCAAAATGACAACAAGCAGAGCATTCAATCAATTACTGAAGTTACTGAAGCAGCTAAATTGAATTACTGAGCATCTACCTCAAGTGGCTGATTATTTCACAGTTAAAAGAGGGACTCAAGTGTCTCTTTTAGTTCTTAATCAACACTAGCAGTCTCCAACAGACCATAGATGCATGTGCTGCGCTGCATCTAATGACTAATGGCCAACACTCCAATAATCACCTTGATTACAGAGACGTAACTTCTCACAGTTTAAGATGATGCCTTCAAAGTACTTTTTTCAATCAGTAGACAAGTAGTGAAGTATATTTCATTGATCAGCATGGGATACGAAACAAAAGTGATTACATCAAATAAATGTGGGTGCAGCTCTGCAGGTTGTGGTTTTAATTAATATCTTTTTTTGTCTTCCTGCAGAAGAATTTAGTCTGATCTCTTAACCCTTTGAAGACTGCCATTATAACAGAGACCACCTAGTTGTCTTCATGTTTTCTTTGCAATAAAAGTGTCAGAAATTTTTTTTTTTTTTGCTAATTCTTTTGCACCCTTGTTTTCAGGAAGAACTTAACTTTCAATATCTGGCCATTAATTATCATTATTAAAAATAATAAAAGCTTAAAACAGAGAAAAACAGACTTGAAGTTTTTAGCACAATTTATTATCATAAACAACTGCAAATGTCCGTAACAAAACTTTTTGAGATTGCAAAAACAAACTTTCAACTCTTTTCTATGCTTGTTATTTCCTATGTAGTGTTAGAAAGCTAAGGATCTCAGCTTTCCCATTCCGTTTGAACTTTGTAGATAGCGCAAACAGTTTAGCAGTTGCAGTCATTTGAATACTGTAAAGGGCAAAATGCAGCGCCGGAGAGACTGCCGTGGTTAAAGGGTTAAATGTCCAGCACATCACTATTTCACATCAAAACAAACAAATCTTTTAGTTAGAGTGGCCTTGCTCATGAATTACTAAAATAAATACTAATGTAAAATATATACTATACATACGATACATATTGCAAAATTAATTCCGAATTTACACTCACTTTAGCAGCTACACCTTGCTAGTACTGGGTATACCCAATAAAATGAAAGCATGTGCTGCTACAGACATTGTTTTGTATTCAGCGATGCACTTGTGAATACCTTGGGTTATAATGAGTGATTTTTTGAGTCACAGTTGCCTTTCTATCAGCCCCATCCACTCTGGCCATTCTCCTCTGACCACTGACATGAACCAGGCCTTTCACACCCACAGAACTGCTGCTCACTGGATGTTTTCTCTTTTTCTGACCACTCATTATGAAAACCCCAGTAGATCAGCAGTTTCCCAACCAATGACTATCTTTCCTCCTATTTCTGATGCTTGGTTTGAGGTTCAGGAGATTGTCTGGACCATGTCAACATTCCTAAACACACTGAGTTGCTGGCCTATTGGGTATTTGTGTTAATATGCAGTTGAAATGACCACTGAGTGTATGTGTGAGATATTTAGATGGAAACACCAGAAATGAAAACTGGTGAGTTTACACTTCACAGATTACATTACATGGAATATAAGATAAGATTTTGCACTGTTTCCTCCTCCTTTTTTGCTGGTAATTAGAATTTTTCCAGTAATACCAACTTGGTGAACTCCTAATAAGTTGTTTACAGAAACCTATGATGAGAAAAAAAACTATCTGGACATTGAAAGAATAGAGATAGATCTACAGCAGAGGCTCAAATGTTCTCAAAGACTGAAAAAAGCAGCTGAAGTGATTATAGGTCTTTACATTCAGAGCTTGTAGTTCTGGTTTAGATCTGATGCACTAAAGTCCTTAGCTAAATATGTGCTAAATTTTCGCTCTAAATCCCTCATACTTCCACTTTCTGAGCTAATATCATGTAGTGTCTGTACCTCCAGTCCCTTCAGGAGTTCCTGCAGGGTCTCCAGTGGAGTGTCCTTGTCACAGGGGAAATTCTTACGCACCGCCTCGTGCTTCTTCTGCAGGGCACTGTACGTCTCGTTGGCCTCCTTGAAGAACTATTTAAACACACAATGGTAAGGAAACAGTTGATTTTATGTTTTATTCACATCATTTTGTAGCCATTTTAAATCTCTCCACTCGACGGAATATATTTTCCAACTCAAATGTTTATTATAACGCAGATAACGCAAAAGTTCAGGATGGAAACTTTTACATTTTTAAAATGACAGATAAAAACTGCTCATAGACCATTAATTAAATTACTCTGGTAAAATATTTATATTTAATGACAAAGAAGTAATCTGGACTGAGGAATTGATTCTCCTTGAGTAAAAATAATTACCATCAACCATTACACAGGAGCACGACATGAAATGGAAAGGAAAAATTGTCCCAGTGCACATTAAGATTATGGCTTTTAATAATTAACCCTTTAATGGGCAAGTGACTGTTTTTGGTCATTTCTGCACACACTACAAGACAGTGACAGTAACAGTTCCAGTGAGGACAGTGAGTCAACAATCTCAGGTCCAATGTGGTCTACAGGGTCTGTAAGGTCCACCTCTGCATGAACAGTGAGTGTAACTGCTTTGTTAGGTACCATGAAGTAATGGTACTAATGTAACTCAGCCCTTATGTCGGTCTATTGTTCTAAAAGTGATGTTCTAATATTTTAAAATACATGTTCCTTTCACCTTACATGTGTTTTTCTTGTATTTTTATATTTACTTCATAGATTTATTTTTTTTGACACTTGGGCAAGGAACCAAATATGGTATCTTCATTAACCTTGATTTTCTAAATAACAATAAAAAAATTTGAAAAATTCCACAAAAGTACGAAAGTCTTGGTGTGTCCTTCAATAACACACTAAGGTTGAAATGTTGAATTTCAGAGTATTTCCGAGTGTCTTATAAAGGGTTAAATGTACTGTTATGCTCAATCTAATTCTTTGCATTAGGATGGTGTCCTATTTTAATCTGTCCTTTGTTTTACCAAATTATTCTTGCTTTTACTGTGATCCTGTATCCTGTCATGTCTATATTATTTCCCTGTATTTAATACATTACAAAAACCACAATAATCATAAAGATCATCAGTTGTTTGATATTATGTGTATTACGAAATATATCACAGTACCTGGCTGTACGCTGCATTTTCCTTGAGATGGACGTCAATACACTTGGTAATTTGCAGGAGCCAACTCCACTGAGTCTGCAGTGTGTCCCTATAAGCCTGAAAATGCAAAATAACACATGAAAACATCAGAAAACAGAGGAAAATACACACACATGAACCTGAATGATGCATAATGATGGGCTGGCACCTCTATCTTGTCCGAGGCCGGGTGGTTGCTCTTCAGCTGACCGTCCACTTTGGCTTTCAGTTTATTCAGTTGCTTCTCTTTGTCCTCCAGTGCACTCATCAGTTTCTGTTTCATAAGGAGAGCTTTAGAAAACACCGAGGACACACAGAATACCAGGATGCAGCTGCAGCAGCACTGTGTGGCTTCGCTTTAAGTGGATGATTGGCTGCAGCTGCCAAAATGTCATTTCCAACACATGATTACTCCCTTATGAAAAACACATTAAATTCACAAAAAAGCATTTAAGGCTCATGGGATTCGCCAAGAATGTTGACTGATGAAGTTTACGGAAAATTGTTAATTAAAACACAGATTTTTTTCCCAAATGAACTTTTTTCTGATGCATTTTACTAACCGAGTAGCTCTCCTGTTTCCTCGGGATGTACTGGTCGATATTTTTGTCTCCCCAGTCGAACATCAGCTCCTCCTCCTCCCTGTCATTCACCCACATGATTTCTTTAGAGATTTCTTGAATGACTTGCATGAAGTCTCTCAGCTGTTGTGTCCGAGCGCACGAAAATTGCTGGCGTGGGAGAAGAAGAAATCGAGCTTAAACGCAACATTTTATCTGAAAATACACAACACACATGAAGATGGACATGTCTTTTACTTGGAGACTATCCCACTCCTGATCCAGAGCGTGAAGGCTGGCCTTTTCTCCATTCTTCACCTGAAGAGGAAGAGAGTAAATATGTCAGAGAAAGTACCGTATAAACACAACGCCTACATGTTGACTACACCTACCAGTTCGTCCCGGGCTCGGTCCACCTCCACGCTCCTCTGGATGGAGCTGTGGAACTTCTGGTGGCTGACGAGCTGCTGATCTATGGTTGAAGGATCATCTCCCCAGGAAGCCGTTTCAATCAGACGCTGGAAGCAAAACACAGATGTTCTGTAATCGGCACACAGCGCTGATCCACAGTGTCACATTTGAGACCAGATACAAGGCTATCATCAGTATCCCGCAGTTTTCAACCAACACAGAGCAACGGCAGAGGCAAACAGTTCCCAGAATCCATGACTTTTACGCTACTCAATTCAGATTTTTTGCCAAAATCTGTTTTTCTTGCGTTGTTGTTGATTTTGTTATGTTATTAATTTTTTATGGATTTTTATATATTTTTATACTGACTATTTTATTGTCGACAAGTGTTTTATCTGTGTTTTTAGAGACCAGTGCATCAACATTTCGTTTTTACATTACATCTATGATGGGCATGTTTAATTGACTGTTGTAGATTCATGCATGCTGTACCGCATTTGTCCAGCAGTCACCGTCAAAGCATTCTGGCCATAGCCACATGTTTATAAGGCTATTGTATTCCAAAATTACTAATCTCTCCCATTATATTGGTCCTATCAACTTGCTGTTTTCACTGGTCTGTTCCTTGACCAAAAATACATAAGTATGCTAAACTGCAGCAGTCAGCTCTTTCCGGGTTTTGTGTGAATCCCTGGACACACACAGATGCAACTTGGTTTTTTTTAGAATAGAATAGAATAGAATAGAATAGAATAGAATAGAAAAGTCTATTTTGTCATTGTGTGAACAATGAAATTAGGAATATGTTTGTTTTGGGATTTCTCTTATAACAATGTCTATTTCCATGCAATTTAAATTTTTTAAAATTTTCAGCAAGTTCCTTATACTTTGTTATATAAGTAGTTTCACTATATTTTTTCCTTCCTCATATGCTTATTGGCTCAAAAGTAAATTTTTGCTTACAAATATAATAATACATTACAGCTATTTTATTATTTCATATTTGTACTCCACCTGGCGAACACTTTTTTTATCCGTTTTATAATAAATGTCACCAGCAGGAGGTAGTAGAGAAACAAGTACATTTATATTTATGTAAATTTATGAAACAAACAAATCAGGAAAAAAAAATATTTGGACCTGAATTAAATAGGAGATCTACATCTTTACAGTTAATATGTGTGTCTAAATGTGTCTTCTGGTGATTTTAAGAACATACAGACTTTTTACAAACATACTGACAACACATTACAGAAGAATGCTTTCAGCTCTACGTGCCTTGGACTGAGTTTGCGTGCCATGTAGTGCAAAGTATTCTGATTTAATGAGATCTGTCAGTCAGCTCAACCTCTGCTCCAGTGCCTCGTTGACATACTTTACCTCTAAATATGGGAAAGTTTTAGTGTGAAAGCCGCTGTCAGTTTATGAAGTATCTGTGTGTCTATGTTTGTCATAGTCACAGAGCTGTTTTTATAATGATGCTATTGTTTACAGCAGGAAGTTTCACAATCACATGAAAGTGAAAACAAATTCTTAAGTAATAAAACTCACTCAAGACAAAGCATGTACTCAAGTAAATACCAAGTATCTTGAATTTGTACTCAGGCAGTTGAGTGAACTGACTTCGTTACATGCCATTATTTTCACACATTAGTCTGTTATCACGACTGGGAAATGTACAGTAGAGGTTTTTCTTTGACAATGGCTGCCAGCTGCAGTTGAAAATAACATTATCCCAGCAAAGAATTGAACCAAAACACTAAATCTGCAGATGGAAAGCTTGAAAAAATTGCATAAAGTGCAGACGTCAGTGAAAAAAAGTCTTCATGTCTTACCGTTTTTTTACTTAATACTGCAGGTTTAATATGAAACTACTCAGCTAAAACTAAAATCTCTGCATTCACAAACATATTGAAGTAAAACTAAGACCAAATCCACAAATGTACACAGTCTTAATCCAAGGTCCATGTCTATATCTGACTTGAGATTTTGAGGATATTTATTCACTATTTTTACTTACATGGCCAATGCAACTGATCTTAAGACAATTAATTGCACGGTTTGCTGTAATTAATCTTTCTGAAACCATTTTTTCACTGTTATTTTTCTCACATTTCTCTTGCTAGGCGGCAAAGTCAAGGCGAATAGTACCGATGGCAGGAGGAGAAGAGTCAGTCAGAGAAAGAAAGCATTTTCCGAATATGTTTAACAGCCTTTACTGTTCTAAGACACAGATAAATCCGTCCCCACCTTCGTAAAACCTGTAAGTAATGCTGTATGATCGTGGTCACATGTCAGCTGGTACAGAAAGTAAACAAACCTGCATTATGTTTTAATGAATCATAAGACACATTAACTTTAATAGCACTGGTGTTTTTGGTTGTTGTTGTATATATAAATGTGTCCTCAGCAAACTATATATTTTTCCTCACTGAGTTAATGTAGGCCCAGTTATTCATACTCTACCCATTTAGTGTTCTTCAGTAATATTAATAATGCAAATTGTAGATAATTTAATGAAACCCAAATACTTTTCCTCATTTTTCGTTATTCACCCCAAACAAACAGAAAACAGGGTCTGAACTGAAATGTGAGCCACATGTTAACGTCTGTGTTACAGCTGCTGGAAAGGGGTTCAGCATTAACCTTAGGGTGTGAATGGATTTGAGTGTTTGTGTGAATATCTTCGTACCTTCTGCTGTGCGATCCAGCCCATGGCGTCGTTAAAGCTCCGTCCTGTCTCCTCCCATGGTCCAGAGCTCAGCCTGGTGCTCTTCCTCCGGCGGATGGAGCCGGTCATGGCCATGTGGACGCCCCTCAGCTGATCCTTACACATCTCTAAACTATGGATTCAGAACAAACACACAATAATTGGCAAAAAAAAAAAATGTAGGCATTATGTGACTGTTGAAAACTGCAGACAGAAGTCATCCTTACGTCCTGAATATATTGTCGCTGGGTTGTCCCATCTGCCTCAGGTCCATCCCACAGGCCTTCAGCTGGTCTATCGTCTCTTTGGCCATTGACATGTAGCGCTCTGCATCTCCACTGCCCTGTAATCAATGAAAACAACACTCAGACAGCTGCACAAAAACAACCGAAACCCTTAATATACATCTGTCCAGAAAGAAAGAATATGGTTGACCATAATTTAGTTAGTTCAGGTCTCAATCATTACAACTGTTTTTTATTTAACCCTACGTTAGTCACCTGGGGTGTTTCGACACCCCAACTTTTTTAAATTGCTCATAATTTCCAAATTAAATTTTTTTTCTTTCCGTCTTTCCAGGTATTTTCTTGATTTATTAGGTATATAACATACCAGTTACGATACAGTTGTATT
>JAPQRQ010000019.1:10794222-10806134 GCA_037367365.1 Apogon talboti | reverse complement strand
ATTTTGAAGTTCTAAATATAGCTTATATGATGTTTTTTTGCTATAAATAAGGTTGTAGTTGTTTTAAATTGTTTCATGGTGTTTGCAAATGTATCCTGAATCAATAAAAAAGTTCTATGTTTAACCTTTTAAATATTTTAGCATTGGGGTGTGCATACACCCCACGTGACCATTCATCTTTGAATAGGCCACGTGACCAACCAAGGGTTAAAGGTATAGTAGATAGATTCATGTACTCCATCAATCACTAACATTAGCTCTATCATACCTAGCTTTCATAACTGAAATATGTTTTTTTTGGACTTTGTAACTGTGTTTATACACTATTTCAGTTGTAATAAATGTAACTAAACAGTTATTTCTTAATTACTCAAATGAATTACTATTAAGTCTGCATTACAGGCTCTGAAAATTAAAATGTATCCATAAGGAAAATGCATGATAAAATTACTCAATACTGTGATAAAAAATATGACTTTACATAAACAAAAACTAAAGTGTGCATGTTAGCGCTACAGGTTGTATGTTTTTCTGTTTTAATAGATGCATGGGCGTCAAACACTGAATAATACACTAATATATAATGTTTTTATTAAACAAATCCCGCATGACTACCCAAACATTTAGATTTCAGGAAGTTTTTTGCAATGTGTTTATCGCACACGCTCATGTTGTGATGACAATGAAAACACATTTCATTGTTCTGCACAAATGCTCAACACAAAAGGCTGCACACAGTCGATTCTACCTGTGTACACAAGACACATGAGGATGGAGTTACAACAGGCAATCAAGTTACATGTGCACTTCAACACTTTACATTATAACCGGTGTTGATCATGGAATGTATGGAATTAGTCGACAGAGGAACTGTGAAGTCACTGGGTTCTGATCTGCCATTTTTAATCCCCTAGTATGTAATTTTGCTGTTGCTATGTCAGACTTTTTGAACCAGAAGTGACCATATTTGGACAAAAGGAGTAGAACTACAGGTGCCCAGTGGATCAGAGATGAGCTAATACTAAGTGCTTATGAAGTCATTTCGAAGTTAAAGTTAGTTATTAGTCATGACTATAGTTGAACTTTTTACTGTAAGTAAATGTGTTTTATTAAATAAACCAAAAATCGACTCAGTGGGTGAGCTAACTGTCATAGAGACCTGTCAATCAAACCCAGACACAACAGACATCAGAGCTATATTCAGCTTGAGATCTCATTAACAGAGGACACATGTGATGATGGACCTCTAGATTAGATTATTAGAGGTTCTATATATAACAGATGAGACTGGAATGAGACCTAAGAAAAAAAATACTGGCTAAGTATTTTTAGAGTTAACTTCAATCTAAGTCAATGGGAGCCAGGGCTAGGGCTGTCAGTTGTGTTAGAACTTAAAGATACTACATTAGTGCTGAATAATAAATCACATTTTGAAATCAATTGTAATCATAGCTCATAAATGCATTGCAAAACACTGCCTAAAATAAATCAATGACAGAAATACTTCCATTAATAGGTTGTATGTTCACAGCCAATCAGATGAAGCCAAAAAACATCATCAGCTGTCCTCAGATCAATGGGTAAAAATTAGGGGGTGATTGCCAAATTAGGTTGTTATGCAATACTGAAGTCCTGCAAATCCTATCATGCACTCCAAATTACTTTAATTGATGTGGTGCAAACCGCCTTTTCTGGTGGTTACAAGGCAACAAACTCACAATGTTGAACTATGGAACAGTACATTTACAGTTTTATTCTTATCTTTGTTTACTGGATTTTACTGTAACTCAGCGAGGTGGAAAAAAGAAACAATATGTTTGTAGTCAAAGCATTACCGTGCTTCTGTGTTCCTTTATACTTAAAGCTTCCATCTGTACAGAGTGTTCCTATATATTTAACTTCCTCAACTGGTAGGTGACAGAAAAGCTTTTAAACTCTTTTTTTTTTACTGCTTTACATGTATGTCTGACATCTTATTTTTATTTTGACAGATGTGTCAGTGTTTGCAGTAGTTGATGGTTACCATGGTAATGCAATATATGATAGAAAGATGTTTATAAGCAAGATGTAGCA
This sequence comes from Apogon talboti, assembly GCA_037367365.1. Taxonomy (NCBI): domain Eukaryota; kingdom Metazoa; phylum Chordata; class Actinopteri; order Kurtiformes; family Apogonidae; genus Apogon; species Apogon talboti. Next base: position 10,804,061 of record JAPQRQ010000019.1, on the reverse strand, counting down.
CAAGTATGACCTGTGGTAAATATGGATATGCAAACACTGAGCATACCCCAGTCTGTGACATTTCGGAACTAAAATATCAGAACTGAAATGTCATTTAAAACCTGAAAACACCCATGGCTTTAATTTAAAAGCAGCAGATTTTGTTAGTCTTACATATACAGTGTTGCCCACAAAGTTGTAATAAATTGGTTTTCAGACACATTCCTCTTTTTATTCCTATTTATATACATCAGTAATCACCTTTGACCTGGTACATACTGAGTCCCAGTTACACTTTATCCATCATGTCACAATGATTTCATAAGAGGTAAAATTATTTTATTCCAACTTTATGGGCAACAATTGTATTTAGTGTACAAACTCATTTGTGCAGTGTTCACTAAAGGTATCATTAGTCATATTTTGAATAATACATTTGATGGTTTGGAGTTGATAAAAGCATGCTGTCTTGTGATCACAGCGGGAAAAAGTTGGTCTCACAGCCAGACCATTTGATAACCACTGAGAGAGACTCCTTAGCTCAGTCCACAGTACTGTGTGAATGCTACAATTATTCTCACTGTTACACACAAAAGCAATGTAATGCAATGTTAAAGTATATTAACCCATAACAACCCAAACATCCACCAGCGACCGAAAGCACCTACTGATCTAAAATGTTTAATAACTTCTGATCCAGTAATCCTATAAATCATCTAAATAACTGAGGTAAAATGCAGTTTGTCGTCTTTTCATGTTCATCAGATATGGCGTTCAGAGGCTCCGTAGTTACCATGGAAACACCGTCATCTTCTACAACATTGATTCTCCAGTAAAACCCATGCAGTTTTCCGTTTTTTGGTATAATAACCCTCAAATATAGTCTCAGCATGATGATCAAAATACATGATCAGTAAATTAAATATCAGAAAATACCTGACTTTCACTGAAAAAATGCAAAATACAGAGGACAGTATTATAATAAATGGTGATAAATAATTTAAGAAAGATTAAATAGAGAGAAAAATGTATTTGGGAACTGCCGTAAAAGCAGCATTGCGTCTTTATAGGTTAAAGTATTATTGCCTCCTTTGAGTAATCTGAAAGTATGTTACTAGGTATAGTTAAGGGTCTGCAAAGTAGTGAAATACATTATTAAGGTCATCAGACCAACCGTGGACAGAACCAGACACTGACTTTACACAGACAGGCCAAAAATATTTACATGTCAAAAATGTCCCGGAGAAAAACCACGACTCTTATTACATTATTATCACATATTTTACCAAAAACCAGCATGAGGAGGCAAAGCTGTTGATACAAGTCAGACCCATAAATCACACTTTAAGGACATATCGATGGGTCTCATGCTTCTGGTGAACTCTGACGACGTGCTCGTAAATCTCCAAAAGTTACGTAACATCAAACCGAGGAGGCGTGTGCGCAGTAAGTTACACTGACAGGGTTAAGGGGTTTGGTTTCCCCAACGAATCCAGCAGATAAACAAAATGCTTTCACCCACCGTCAGCCTGGTTTCTATTACACGTTCTGATGCGCACACTCAGCTTTGTGCCAGCAGAGTGGTTACAACAAAAACACCTTTTCACTGTTGTAACTAAAACTGAGTGAGCTCTTTGATTTTCGCCTTAGATGATCATAGAGCCAAAAAAGCAGCGTAACAGTCCAAGTCATGACTCACAGACTGAAGGGCGTATTCAGCTTTCTTCAGGTATTCCTGGCACTGGCCCTGCAGGATCATGGCCTTCTGGTGGATGGCGTTGAGACTGGAGCCACTGCAGGGGGCAGCAGAGTGGAAAAGTGAACAGATATGACACATACCAGGTCTGAATTTAAAGTCTTTAATGTTTTTGTTCTCTATTATGTGTAGCTACTCTTAGCTTGTCAGTTAGCTTTTCTTAATATTTTATTTGTGATTTTTTTTTAAAGAATAAAAATACAATTACCTATTTACAAAACAGGACAATATCAACTCACAATGACAGGACCAAAGACAACAGACAGACACACAGACAAAGAAAACAAAAAAAAGAGAGAAACATATGAAATGTAGAGAGACATATGGTGACATCACACCTCCTAGATCCTACAAACCCTACTCGAGTACAAAATGATTAACCAATCTGATGTGCTCGTAGATTTTCCATATAGTTTAACCTCCTAAAACCCAGGATCCCCACGGGTTTTTGAGTTTGGGCTTTTTTTTAATTAAATAGTTGCTTATTTTGGAAACATCATGATGCAACAGTTTTTTCAGATCCATTCTTAAAATTTTTTATGCAATGTCATTTGCGGTGGACAGTTGTTTCTTCTTTTTTTTTAAAATAAAGCTGTGAATTTCTTGTCCTCATACGTGGACAGTGGGTCCTAGGAGGTTAAGAATGGTTGCCATATCTTGTAAAACATCTTACATCTTTTTTGCATCCAGTAAGTTATTTTCTCAAGGGGGACACAGCTATTAACTTTACATAACCACATCTGAATTGGAAGGGGAGGGCATCATTTAGCTTTTTATGCTAAGCCCGCTAGGTTTTTTTGTCTATCTGCACGCTGCTCTTGTTTTTCATTGTGCATAGATAAAACTAAGCATAAACTAATAACAGTCAGGTCTTGTCTGTAAAATGCAGCGATGTGCATCCTTAGAGAACACTACTTCTAGGGTAATTGTTTTCTAAAAATTGCCTCAGAAATTCAATGACATGTATAATTTGCATGTGAATAAATCATGCAAAGAATCTATCAGCAGGTTAACAGCAAAATGATGACACACTTTGTAATTTTTCATAGAGACCAGCTTTTCAAATGTGAAGATGTATTCATTTTAGTTAACCAAAAACATAAATACTTTATTTTTAATCAAGTAACACTAGCCTTGCGAAAAAACCTGTCCAGGATGTACATTGTGCTGTGTCTACTGGGATGCTACAGCATCAGACCACCCTACACAGTATTAAACGGTTACATAAAATGAAATGAATGAGTGAATTAATTAAAGTCTGACTAATACATGAAATCAACAAACATGAGCTGACTCCAGATGCATTATTATATGTTTCCTGATATGGAGGAAACTTTTTACAGCATTTATAATATGGAAAAAAATGCTTATTTTTTTAGTGATGTCTGCTGCTCAGTGCACTTGCACAATATGGTTTATTATTTAACTCTATAATATCCTGATTGTTTAACTTTTCTTGCTGAAACTGAGTATCAGAATCGGTTCCAAAAATCCAGTATCTCTCGGGGTCTAATATGAATTGCATTTTTCACTATGATGAAAGCATATTATTGGCTAAATAATGAGTCAGAAACGCTTGGCAGATTATCTGATAATGAAAGTACCTGGCAGTTGAGGACAAAAAACAAACTGAGATTAGACTGAAAATTGGTAAGAGATCAAAAGAAATATTTGAGCTTCTAAGACGTGAAAATATTGAGTAATTGCAAATGTGAGATAAAGTTCATGTATTAGATTCTAATTAGACTTCAGCCTCAGCTTCTTATAGATTTCAACTTTTCCATTTCCTTTAAGATTTAGACAGATATACAGTATTTCTGCATCCTGTGGTAATGTGGTTTATGTTTATGTTATGACATACATACAGGTTGTGAATGCCCTCTGATGGACAAACCAGTATATCATCATTACCATTAACATAATAGAAGATAAGGTGATGTAATATCTCTACCTCTGTTATTATCATTGCATAATTTGAAGTGAACATCGTCATTATCATTGCACATTTTACATTCAATCCACACTTACTGTATAGATATGCACAGACATAACTAGATAAACAATAAATAGTTCAACCTGACATCAATATAAAAATGTGTTATAGCAATTCTAAGTTTTAAGTGTAAAATATTTATCTATTTCCATTCCAAGTAACTTATATGAAAGACACAACACCTGTATAACAGAGCACCTTTAACTGTAGCTTTTGTTGCATAGTGTTTTTAACCCATATTTAAATAGGAAGTTCCTTTAGATTAAAATCTCTTTTTTGAATGGGACCTGACCTACAAAGAATACGATCACAACATAACAAAGCAACAAAAACGATAAAATCAGGCTTGAGGAAAACAGACATGGAGATAATGATTACCCTCCTCAGTTTTTTTTTGTGTTTTTTTATCTGAACTTTGAACTTCCATAGAGAGAAAATCTTCAGTACTTAACAGTGAAAGATAGCGTATCACTAGGCAGCAAAAACATCATCGTCTAACAATTTCTGATGATGTAGACCAGATGCTCTGTCTGTCCTTTCTTTAAAGAAGCACATATGTCCTCCACTAGTAGCATTTTTAGAATAAAGAGTGAGTGTTCAGTTGTTGCAGCAGAAAGAACTTGGCAGTTCAATGTGAGCAATAAATCAGCGTGAACATTTCTCCCCTGTTCACACAAGAAACACAGCGATCAGGCTACTGTGAGACATTATTAACACGTTCATTACACTGCAGCTTTATTTTATTAACACTGTGTACCAGTGATGTGACTAAAGTCAACTAATGAGGCAACACCTTAAACAAACTGCATGCACACCAGCTCACTTTGCACATAAATACAGTGTATATATGCAACATGGAATATTATTGCTTTTTTTCCAGAAATATGAATCATTATTTCAATGTTTATGCAATCACAGTTGAAAAAAAAACCTTTTCCAGACTTTTATGAAATGTCAGAATATAATAGAGATCAAGGCTGTTTTCCTGCTTGATGACATTTATCAAGACTGCTGGGCTGCAAATGGCACAGGTTTTAACAGGGCTTGCACAGCCGGAATGAAAATGAATACTCGTCAAAGAAGGCTGATTAATGTTTAATAGCAACAGGCTTTATCTCTGACCACACTGAGGGAAACTAAATGCCTCCAGGTTCTCAGGGCGCAACAACAGGTGGCAGTATAAGGAGCGCACAAGTTATTACATTTATCAAATTAAAAAAAATAAAAATAAAAATGGCATCATACCTCATTCCTGTTGCCATTCCGCCCCCCATGCTACCTCCCATTTCTTGTGGCATTCTCATAGAAGAGGCCTTTGAGAAGGTGTAGGTGTTGTATCCATCCATGTAGGGGTCGTATCCATTACCGCCTCCGTGCATGACTTCGCTCCGCGCGTAATAGGTTCCCTCTCTGGTCAGATCGCCTTTGGAAGTGGCCCTGCGGCCCATGTTCAGGCCCTTCTGAGACCCGTACATACTCATCTTGACCGGAAAACAGCCAACTCTCCGTCAGAGAAGTGTGTGTGTGCGCTGCGGGTGAAGGAGAGGTGCAGCCGGCAGTCCAACCTGACGCTGTCGCCGTCTCCCCACCTGTCCGCCCCGGGCCCTGGGTCCCTCTGGAGCAGACTGCAAACGCACGGGAGGAGAGGATCGCTTTTGGAGGATGGTGACCACACCTCTGTGTCTCTGCCCGAACTGCTGAGCAAAAGTTTTTGTTTTTTTTTCTCTCTCTTTCTCTCCGTGCCACTCCCTTCCAAACTCAGCTGGAGGCACTGGGAGGGAAAGTGTGTGTGTGCAGAGTGAAACCCTGAAGTAAAGGAGACATTTTGAAGACATTTTAGAGAGTAAATGGTGAAAATATGAGGAAACAATTATGACTGCAAAAACGAAAGAAAAGAGAAAAAAAAAGCAAAGAAAAGAAAAGAAGAAAAAAGAAAAGAATAAAGGAGCATGCAAAAATACATTTGTGTAGAGTTTTGCAATGACGGTTTCTGCAAAGTCATGTAGATGTTTATAATGTTGCAATTTTTTTTTTTTGCAAAATGTTCCTCATGGGATTAGATGAAGGAAAAAAACAAAAAATGTGTGTAGTTCAAGTAAGTAATACTACTTTAAAACATTTTAATGCTTTCAGAAAGAGATACCGATATGTTAATGATCTGCAAATACACCTTACTGCAGTGTAATGGCATGTAAATAAAGTCTATTTTAACACTGCTCCTTCTCATTCAAAGTATTAGTAAGTAATTGAAAAAAACACAAAAACTGCCTGAGGTTTAGCCAAAAAATGCAAGTGTCAAGACTACAAAAAAGCCATTTTCAGGAAAAAAAAAGTAATGGTTTGACAACTTTTCTGCAACAGTGAAAGTGAATAAACTTAGTGCAGGCATTTCCTACAGGTTTCTTGACTTGTGTAGTTACTTGTAAACCCTCTGTCAGTGTAAAAGCAGTGTTAGAACAGATTGTTTTATGATCTGAAGCCTTATGTGAGGAGTATTGCCCTGCAGGAAGTAAAAAGGTAAGTAAAAAAAGACAGACTGGATATTGTAACTCCAATGTGGTGTAGTTTTGAGGATGATGATTGGGTTTAGAGTGCTCATGTAGTAAATACATTAACAATAATAACAACAATAATAACGTCTGTTAGTGAAGACATATGCTCAACTTATTCTACATCTATATAATAGATAGAACTATTGATATTTAAACTGCATTAATAAAATCAAACACTTGGGTTAGACACTGTTAGTTAACCAAAGGCTTTTGAATGTTAGAATTAGTCATGTAACCTCAACAGTGATCAGCAGATGAACTGGTATTGAAGTGAACCGTTATTTCCAGGTCATCTCAGACCGTCTTCCAGCCCTGGAACACTTTTAAAACTTGAAGGTAAACACCTGAATGTGCAGGCGATACATCCAGCCAATAGTATCTCATTCACACTGCACAGATATGTTGGAATCGTTACCCATGTTTCACACACCCTTCCCATCTGCTTTTCTGCGTCCAAGAACACACACTATCACACACATGTACACACTACTTAAACACTCGCCTGCAGCCAGTGGGCGGGACTTGCAGGAAAAACGGGTTTGACAGCTGAAATGACAGTAACTGGTTGAAATTTATTTCCCTCTATGAAAGATCACATACAGACAGTTTGAAGGCTGATGTGTGCTCACATAGGATGAGTAGAGAAAAAAAAAAACAACCCGACTTGATGATTTAAGCTGAGTTTATTTTAACTTGCTTGCGTGTTAACCGTTTGGGTTCTTGCTGGTCTGGTTCAGTCAAGATGTCAGTTTGTGCAAAGTGACAGCGGTGAGAATTTAGAGAGAGTTGTATTACTGGATTACATGATGCTTTACTTTGCTAAGAATGTTGCACTGTGACTAAAAACATGCAAAAAACATGAGACAAAGGGTCTCTGTCCCTGTTCATCAATATGAATCATATACACTATTGCACATAAAGTTGAAAAAATGTTGTTTTCATCCAATTTTCTCTTTTTATTCTATCTATACACACCAGAATTCACCTCTGACCAGGTACAGTGATTACATACAAAGTCCCAGTTACACTTTATTTATCAAAAATAAATCACATTGTCAGAATCATTTCATAAGAAGAGGTAAAAATATTTTATTCCAACTTTATGTGCAACAGCGCACCATGGCCCTCACGCTCACCTGATTTTAAGTGAACTATTGGAAATTTTAGACTGATGTATAAGATGCCGCTCCCCATCTCTATGGTCAAAACACCAAAAAAAGATTCCAATCACTTGTTTGGTGGACTTGTCCTTTTGATCATTATCCAGAGTTCATCAGTACAGGTGAGGACAAGGATCTGGATGCATTAGTGAATCAAGGGTTTGGCCTTAGGGCTCAACTCAAACCTCAACAATAAGGCTTTGTACTGCAGCTAAATCACTGCCCAACTGCAGAATTCATAAGAAATCTTCCTGAAAATGAGTAAATTCAGGCTCATTACACTTATTGATACGTCTAGTGTCAATGACCCCAACACTTTCATCAAGCACTGCAGCATAAACTACATAAATACATTCTGCTACAATGATCACAGACGTGTTTCACCTCATATTATTTGGCCTACATTTAAATAGGATGTTCTAACATAATAACTTTAAAGAAAACAAGACTTAATGGAGGATGAATTACATTAAAAAACAGTAGCTCACATAAATATTGCAATAAAAATGATGTACACATTCAATGCAGGACCGATCATGTCTTACTCAGCTCACCTGTTGGCCGCGTCTTTCTAAAATGTCACCTCACACAACCCAAAATTACATTTATGCAAGGAGGTTAAACCCAGACTCAACAGTTCATGACAGTTAAACAACACCCTCTCACCCGATAAACTCTGCAGCAATTGAGGAATGTAGCATGTGTTTGTAACTATGTGGGACGTGGAGTCGTGCGCATGAGTGTGCACGACAGAAGCAGGAATGGGGTCGAGTGCTTATTTGCTGTTTATGAATTATTGCAAGCAGTTGTTTTCCATTTTCTGAAGGATAATTGCAGGCTTGGCGCGGATTACAGGGTGCAGAAGAATTTTATTTTATTTTTTACCTCACGATGCTCTAAGTTTGACTGGAGCTGTTTTAGCCTTACATACATCTGTTATTCTGTGATTCATAAAGGTCATAAACTATCCCAAAATGATCTTTCTCATGGTGAAAAGTTCCACCTTCACATCAGGTTATTCCCTGTGGCGAATGACATTCAAGAACACGCCTTTGCCTGTACAGCCTGAGTCGCAGATATGCAGCATTTGCCAAGTGAGCATTCCAGCGCTGGTCGTCTCTTTTAAAAGCTACACTTTGTGTCATAGTTTGCAGCGTTTAGAGGCCTGGTGTCATTTATAATGATGGAGTACTGAACCTCAACTCCACCTCTGCTCTGCATATTTGAGCTCATTTATAGATTAATCTGACCACTGAATTGACACATTCTTGTGAGCCTTTTTTTTTTTTTTTGACCTGTATGAATAATTTAAGGGTGTGGATCTGAGGCGTAGTCCGTCTGTCCTGCTGTTCCCACCCTCTCCCATCTGCTTTCATTCCTGATTATTCCAGACAGGATAAGGCTTGTACCCTTTAATGGGTTTCAAGGTTGCTTGACATATCATGTTTGTATACTCTTTTCAAAGGCGCACAAATGGGAAATGAGAATAAAAGCATTAACAGTGTTTCAGTTAGCTCAACATTTCAATGAACAAGTTAAATCAAGACATGGACGGGTTCCAGTATCACCCAGGTGTCTTTGTGCCACCCTTAATGCCGCAGCAAGACTTAAAATGTTACGTGTGTTATAAAAGCATTGGATTTCCCTTTCAGGATCAATGAAGTCCATCTGTATCTATATAAATAATGTTGCATGTTCTCCTGTGCATACACGTTTGGTCATCTGTTCCCTTTTAGTACCTGTTAGTACCAGTAATCTGTGCAGAATCAATGTGTAGCAGAAGCTGTTGGTGTCAAAAACAGTGGCAGATGATCCATGTATTTTACAGCACTTAGAAAATAACAGATGATTCAGTGCGTAGTTAAGGTCAATAACAACTTAGTCAGGCCAATCAGAAGAGGGGAGACATCATCCCACTTCAAATATCAAAAAAAGTAAACTTGATGAACAACGATGCTGAGCATTTGCACGGGCATCATGAAGGCCAAGGTCGTGTTAATCACAACCCTGCGCTCGTGGGACTGCATTTGTGCACATACAGCAGAAATGTACTATGATGAAGATTTGTCCTGACCCGAACAAGATGATGATGTAAGGGATCTGCTGTTTGACCCTTTTCTTTTTTCTTCTGTATTGCAGACAGTAAAAACTTGAACAGCAGAGCAAATGTACCATGAATTTACATATATTTCTTATGTCTTTATCCTTTTAATTGAGAATATTATACTTTGTATGCCTATATATTTACTTTTTAAGCTTCCCTTAACTTTAACATACCCTTTTAGTATTATGTTTTCCACCTTGTTATGCTGCTGGAATGCAAATTTCTCTTGGAGATGAATAAAGTATCTATCTATCTATCTATCTATCTATCTATCTATCTATCTATCTATCTATCT
>JAPQRQ010000019.1:10783385-10793740 GCA_037367365.1 Apogon talboti | reverse complement strand
ATCTATCTATCTATCTATCTATCTATCTATCTATCTATCTATCTATCTATCTATCTATCTATCTATCTATCTATGAATGAAACCAAAATGAAAGAGCTTGAAAAGCTGCAGAGCTGCCTTTATATCCGTGTGGAGAAAAATGTGGAATACAAAAGGCAGCTGAAAGTTTAAGGCTAATGCAGAGGGGCTTCTCCTCATTTCACCTCATCAATGTCTCAACAGTCAACTTAATAAGCAGTGTTGTGCCGTGTCTTTTTCCTAATACCCCATTTGTGCACAGGAAGCAGAAACACTCCAGTCTGAGAACCGGGTGTCATGTTTCATTTACTCTGGCAGATGCGTTTGGCCCCCTTCCCACTGAAACAGATTTGCACCTGACCAAAAATCTGATATTTGCCAGGTGTGTTACAGTGACTGACAAAATGGCACCATGAAGGCAGTTTTAGAAACAACATGGCTGCTGCTGCTGATGTGAACAGTCTTCTGAATCTACTATCTCAGCAGTATTAAATAAACTGGACAGTAGAGTTTCTCTAAAATACAACCAACAGCTACATATGAAGTCTGCATTTATAAAAATGATGTGTTTACAGTTGTGTCAAGGTTTATGGTTTTGTTTTATCTGTTTTATTGCACTGATTGGTAGTAGATCAGCTGTGCGATTGCATCCAGAGGCATTTTGTTCTTGGACAGTGAAAATGACCAGAGAGGATTAAGACGTTGTTCTCATTCAGATTGTGGATGCCAGGGTAGAAAAGCTGCTTCATGAGGATGTCTGACTTTTATGTGTGTACTAGAAGGCTAATTCCATACCCTTGTATTTTTTTATTTTTAATGCAGTCACATAAATGGTTAAAAGCAGATATAGTGTAGTTTTCACATGTATTGTGTTGAACTCTTATTGTGTTTGGAGTTAATATACTGTATCTGGACTGACTTCCTTCATCTGGGGCCAAAGACAAGGACAAGTTATGTTCATACAAAAAAAGTAAAGAACAAAATGTAACAGAGTAGACTTCTACTCAGCCTCTCTGTGCTGTACTTGCTGCCAAATCACCTTGGCTCTGTCCCACAGGTGAAGCGAGGGAAGATCCACACCCTTGAACACACCCATGATTGGCTGGAATCAAGCGAAGAATGCTCCTCATTAAAAGCGCCTGTCAGATGAAACCCACCATTCCAACACACTCACATGAAACTAACTTGTTCCGCTGCATGTACAGACAGATCATCTATGTTCGCTTTGGCGCTATAACAGTTTTGTTTTGTTTTTTTCACCGTCTGAGGGGCAGTCTCATCTTGTCAGGTCCTTTTCATGTTCTGCCTGCAGGTCTTCAACAATGTGTGTGAGTCAAGGGAAAGTTTTCAGTCATTAGGCAGAAGGATTAAAAGATGAGATGAGTAATAATGATAACTAGTGGTGTTCAGGGTGTGGCCACTTGTCTAACATTGTTCTCAGGATCTGCAGCAAAGAGAAAACCAATAAGAGTATTGAGATGATCAATGAAGGTACAGTTATACAAGGATGTACATGTAATATTAGCATCTGAATAACCTTCACTTTCCAACCATGCACTGCTTTAAAGACACTTTTTCACCTCCAGATGATATGGGGCACATCCAATCAGCTCTGCAAGATTTAGAAGGACAAAGATTGATGGCACATTAGCAGTTGTAGTTCACACGCTGAAATTAATGTCAATTATCTGTCAACGTTATTACAACACTACTAAGTTCACATAATGAACAAAGCAGAGCCAGTTATGCCCTTACAGAAGGGTGTGGCCCTGCTGTATCTTCTCTACAAAACCCCCTCAGGTTAAAGGCATGTCAAGCTCCATGCCTGCACCTGTATGAGCAAGCTATGAACAGAGCAAAGTAATTAAGTCCTAAATGAGAAATATAAGTCCGCAACTGATTTCCTCTCATTAAAAAAATCTGCTTTAGGTAAATAATGTTATATATGAGTAAAAGAATATGAGGAATATAGTGAGTGGTTACATGTTAATATCTGGGTGGAATCAAAGAACATAAATATGACGTGGATATAAAGTTGCATAAGAACATGTAACAATAACTGTGGTTTTTATACTGTTCATAATTACATAGAGATTAATTTAAATAAAATCCAGCATTACCACCTTGCAGATGATTGTCAATTGTCTGTTTACATCACTCTCTGTTTAGGCTCATATACAGTGGTGGCCTAAATTATTAGAACACTTGCAATATTGGGGTTTTTGTTTTTTTTTTGTTAAATTAGCCATTAAAATACCTATAAAAGGAATTAAATGTCTACAAAGTGATCATTATGCTATATAAACCAAAGAATAGAGCCATCATAAGGAGATTTAGGTCAGTTTCTGTCCAAAAACAGGTTAGGCCTATTTCACTGATCAATGTCACACTGTCATGTTCCGTCACAGAAGAAGCCAAATTCCTTGTGTATCATTGTCAGGTGTGATTGTGGTTACATTAATGGTGATGTAGAGTCTTCAGACCCAGCGGTATGATTCTGTTGAAAGTACAAGGCGTATCCTGCTCATTGTGTAAATATTAAAGTGGATAAAAACAATAGGACTCACTTCATCTGACATTTGGTGTCCTCAGAGCAACCATCTGCACGTTTTATGAACATTAAAATCGTGCTTTAGAGGCATAGATAAAGGTCAATAATTTTCAGATCTGTAAGGTGTTCTAATAATTTGGCCACCACTGTAATATATGTAGAGAAGTCTGTGAGGGACTTTAATAAAAGCTGCTGAGTGTACTTTTTTAGTGAAATAGAGGTCAATAACATACAGTCTTCTTTTACAGTGTTGGATGAGGGACAGAAAAGTGTTTTTGCATAGCATCAGGATGTCACAGTGAAGCTGACCTTTGACCTTTTGGATATAAAACATCATGATTTCTTATTTTATCCTGTTATACATTTGTGGGAAATGTTGTTTTCAGACACTGGCACATTCATTTATTAAGTTAAAACTAAATATTTTGCAACTTTTGTCCTTAGACCACCAAAATATATTAAAGTCATGCCTGAGTCAAAGAACTTATGTGAAGTCATTCCAAAAATACTGTTATACTTGAACTTGGATGAATATACAGGTGCAATCAATGCAGTACCATAACATACTTCCAGTCCTAAAAAGGCTTGTTCATATTGAAAATTTAGATTGATTTGTGCATAAATATTTAACACCTTACTGAAAAAAGACAAAATAAAGGTTTATCAGCAGCTACATCCATGATTTTTGTTGTGTTTCTACTGTTGCAGAAAAAAAATGACTAAAAAAGGAGATTTTGACATAGCATTTAATGAAGTCTACCGTCTCAGAAAGAGCCATATTATATCTACATATAGATCCTCCATCCTTTTGTTCTCAAACTGTGACACAAATGCCATATTTGTGCCATGAAAATGATATAGAGGAAATTAATTAAAAAAAAACGATCCTTCCAGCCAAATATATGTGACTGCCTCAAAACTCAAAACTCTGCTGAGCAACTACACGAATATGACTCATTTATTTGTTTTCTTTTCATTGATGCATGTGATAATTCTCAATTTGCCAATATGATTCGGCTTTGTTTTGTAAACACTGAGATTATTTGCATGAACTTTCAATGTACCGATACCAACTATGCAGCTGAGGTTAAGGTGGAGCCGGGTATGAGGCAATAAGAAACCACACAGATAGAAAGGGAAGAGCAGAGACTAACTCTTCATGCTCTGTGTGCTTTATAAACTGTACTGATGTTGAAGTCACATAGAACACTGACACAAAGAGAAAAGAAGAAGTGGGTTTTTTTTGCTCTCAGGTGCTGTTTTTGCACCTGTGCAGGTCTGTGACTGAGCGATGATGACTAAGCTTCAGGGGATAAGACAAAGACCAGACTCATTCTTTGCCTGAGAGACTTTGCATCAAAAGTGAATGTCGTGACTGTGCAGAGAAACATGAGAACTGTTCAAACAAACTCCAATCTCCCATGCTATGTCAGTACAAACATGTGATTTATTGCTCGACGTGCGCACAACGAGCATATCTATACATGGCAGTCTGTGAATTCCATCTCTCCTGTCTTCTGTAAATCCTGCTTAGTCGTCCGAGGTGGGCTGCAGGCAGTTTCAGCCGGCTGATCCTGTGACAGTGGTGTACCTGTGCAGCAGAGTGACATGGATATGCCTCATGGGGGTTTCGAAACACAGCCAGTGAGGGTAGGGGAGAGGGGTGAATGGGAAGGAGGGGCCGTCAAAGAACTGTCACATGACACCTGAACCAATCTGGGTCACATGGAGACAAAGGATGCCGCTCCAACTCCTTGTACACAGAGGAACTCTTATACAGCAGCTGTCAATGGAAGCAGTCTCTGATGTGATGAATTAACTGGAGTGTTTTATTTACAATAAAACATCTCATCTTCTTTTATTGTTGTGAGGAGTAGTGGAATGCAGCCTAGTGCATTTACTCAAGTTCCTTACCTTAACTAAAAACTTATGGAACTTTACGTAAGCAACTTTGAGACCAATGTTGTTCTTTTTACATTTGTCTGACAGCTTCATTTATTTGTTAGATTACAGTTTTCCATCTCTTTCCTGTCCAGTGAAAACCCACTCCCAAATCCTCACTGGCCACTTTAATAGGAACACCTTGCTTGTACTAGGTGTACCTAATATAGTGGCCAATAAGTGCACGTGCTGCTGCTGTCGCTCAGCTTCACAGTTAATGAGTTGTGTATTCCATGATGCTTTTCTAAATACCTTGCTAGTTATGAGTGGGTATTTGAGTTACTGTTAGCTTTCTATGAAACCAGTCCAGCCATTCTCTTTGGACTTCTAGCACTGGCAATGAATTTTCATCCAGACACCAGCTGCTCACTGGATATTTTCCTTTTTTGGACAATTCTCTATAAACCCTAGAGAAGGTTGTATGTAAAGATCCAGGCAGATCAGCTGTTCCTGAAATTCTCAGACTAACCCAGTCACATTCAGATTCACTTAAAGCACCTTTGTTCCTCATTCTGATACATGGTTTGAAGTGCAGCAGATTGTCTTGACATTGTCTTCCTGTGCCTAATAAAGTGGCCAGAGTTGCAGAAAAATATCACAAAGCTGAAAACAGGCCTGTTTTTTCCTGAGCTAATGGAGAGGTGACATTTTAGAGATATATAGATTTCACAAGAGACTAATGCTGATCTTACAGAATATGATGCATTTCTACAGATTAAAACAAGTAATAGTATGTTAAGTAGTCCATCTTTTAACATGCACAGACATAAAATACAACATATATGCAACATTAAAATTAATCTTCAAACACCATATAGAATCAAGAGCATAGATTTACACATGGATAGGAGGAACATGTTAATGCTAATATTTTGGAAGAGCAGAATCGTGACTATATGTGTGAACTCAATATTATTTATATATTATATATTCCAGATAATGAAGTGCATTACAAGGCTATTGAATGGAGTGGCATCCAGTAACCAGTAATTTCCTCTACATTGTGCACTGAACGTTTGTCCATGTCAAGACATTTTGTCATGCCACCACCGAAAAACAGAAGTAACATAAGGAGGTCTTTCACCACGTGGAGTTTAATTGGTGGTGAACTAGTCTGAAGACGTGGTTGAAAACCTGCTAACTTCATCAGGTTTAGTCTACCAGTGAGTCTGTCAGCTGGGGTAAACGTTTATGGATGGAAATATTGAACTGTGGGATGAATTTCAGTCCATAAATCCCATTAATGCATCACAGTTAATAAAACTTGTGCAGGGTTTTATGTGAAGTTCTAAATATGAAATACAGCCTCATTTCTGAATTATATGGCGAAGCATTAGCATTAAGGGGCTGGGTTCACGTTAACTGTCAGACCAAAACCTGCCGTGACCCGGATTCGAACCGGGGTTGCTGCGGCCACAACGCAGAGTACTAACCACTATACGATCACGGCACGGGACAGGAGGACAAAACATCCCACCTGAAGACTCGAAACCATGCGCAAAAGAGGATTAGACCTTTATTGTTGTGATTTCCTGTTTAGCCATGAGTTTTTTTAATAATCTACTTTCACTTTCTATAATATAAATTTGTCTGTATAATGAAACCTATTTCTAACTAACGCCTATTCATCTATTGTGCCTTTTAAATCATTGCATTATAATGGCTGAAAAAGTACAGAAATAAATATTTTAATATTTCTGTAACAGGACGCAGACTCTTTACCAAATTGAATCGTTTTCAAAGTGATGCTTTTGCCATACACATCTTTAACTCAATACCTAATAGTATTCGCAGCACCAAACGTTTTTTTTCCTTCTTTTATGCATAAAGATGTGTTTTGTTTTCAATACCCTACAGCAACAGCCTAGATAAGTGTTATTACAGCCAATCACTGAAGACAGTATTTTAGAACGACATTCATCAAGTCATTCATTAATGGTCAATTATAAAGCTTTCTGTAACCCTTATGGGCCCGCGTTAACTGTCAGGCCAAAACCTGCCGTGACCCGGATTCGAACCGGGGTTGCTGCGGCCACAACGCAGAGTACTAACCACTATACGATCACGGCGCGTGGGTCAACATGCATCAACTGATTATCCAAGACTGTGCACAAAAGAAGAAAATACATTTCCTGTGAATGCTTAGACTTATTCTACGGACTTAGACATTATGTATGAAAAAAGCATCAGTTTGAAAAGGACTCAATTTTACATCCTGTTAGTGAAAAAGTTTGATTTTTTTCTGTATTTTTCCTGCAGTTATAATAAAATCATTTTAAAAGCACAGTAGATAAACAAGCATGATAGAGGCGTTATAGAAAGTAAAAATAGACTATTGAAAATCACATTAATAAACCGGATATCGCAACAATTTAATGGATGGTTTGGAGTCATTAAACTGTACTAACCTGCTTTTTACGCAGGTGTCTCGTGCCGTGATCGTATAGTGGTTAGTACTCTGCGTTGTGGCCGCAGCAACCCCGGTTCGAATCCGGGTCACGGCAGATGTTGGAGTTTTCTATCTTGGAGATAGGGCAGGATACACTTAACACTTTATTATGAGAGCCAAAATGTTTAAAAATGAAGCTGATGTGATGTTATTGTTCTGTATTTCCCTGTGTATGTCCACTTCACTGCCCTACAAATACAGTGGTTAATACCAGATGAACATGTCCTCCACCACTGATTCAACCAGATTTCTCATTATCCGTGCGCTTGTTTTGTTTCCCGGAGAAATATCCAAAAATTGCCGTGACCCGGATTCGAACCGGGGTTGCTGCGGCCACAACGCAGAGTACTAACCACTATACGATCACGGCGAACTATCTATTGGATGAGGAGAAAGGGCTGGGGATCTGAGAGCATTCACTGAACGATAAATACATGTTTGCCATGTTGTTTAGATGTGACTTTGAACTGGTGACTTACAGCCTTTACACTCTGCCTTAATACTTCCTCCACTACTGATAATAATGGTTCATTCAATCATTTATTTCTTAATTTATTAACTTATTTATTTGTGTTGGCGACAACCTGTAGGTACAGTCTGCATGTTTCATTTTTGGAAAGTATTAATGTAATTCTTAACACTGTAATAGACCACATAAAAACATAACATATCATAACGTAACATAACATAACATAACATAACATACAATAACACTGAGTTTCATTTTACACCACGCCAAAGAAATCAACAATATTTCATTTATTTCACTGATTGGTATGTTCAGCAGGAGTTCTCAGAAGGATAACACATGCTACGATAGGAGAGTGTGAATGAACTGGAGTTAACTAACAGGGCAAACATTCATCCGCTGACCTTTAAAAGACCACCATGAAAAAAAAAGCTACAGAAATTACAAGGAAGAAAAGAAAATGCCACACGTAATACGAAACACTAGTAAAACAATCAAGAAAAATTAAAATTAATTTTAGTACAGTGTAACTTGCACCAGTCCTTACCATGTATTGTATATAACTATTCCTGAATTCAACAGTAAATCAACGTACGCTAATTTTACAGCAGTAAAGCAGACGGCAGGGGCAGTTCATGTTCAGTGTGTTTTTTTATGAGCCATAGTTTCAACTGACTGATGAAAGATTAATATGTATTGATTTCTCACACAATAAGACTGCATTTACTATAAAACAAAACAAAACAAAACCACTTTTACAGACGTTTTATTATTTTATGAAACAGGTTATTGCTGCCAAAATACTATTAATTAGACAACAAGCAGCATAATATAATTTGAAGGTTAAAACAGCCAAAGTAACACTGCAATATATATGATGCAGCATATAGAACACATAGGAAAAGGAACAGAAACCAGAGAGAAAACAGATGACCTTGCAACCTGTCAGGTTCAATTTCAACAAAATGAGGAGAACATTCCTCCACACACTGGTTCACTACTTGAAAATCCATTCTACAACCTCATCATGGTCCAGAGATATGTGATGATAATATATCGATCCTCCCACTGACACTTAATAGAGACTGTGAACACATTTTTCCACATACTCAACCACTGCATTAACCCTTAAAGATTTAGAACTATATTTGTGGCAACTTCCAAAGCATTTATTCAATTTAGTTGAATATCATCCTCTGCATTTTGCTTTTTTCAGTGAAAATCAGGTATTTTCCTATATTTACTTCTCTGATTGTGTAGATGTTCATGAATCCTCAGAGTAAATTCAGAAGGTTATCAAATCAAAACAGAGAAAACCGAAGAAAAATAGATGTCAGTGAAATATCTCATAAACTGAACATAAAAACAAGCATTTATAGCCACTGTCATGTGTCAGTGGGTTTTACTTGTGAACACTTTTGCAGAAAATGACTGTTTCCATGTTCCTTACAGAGGCTCTGAATGTCCATATGGGATTATTGGATCTAAAATTATTAAACATTTTTGATCAGTGGATGCATTTGGTTTGCTGTGGCTGTTTAAGTCTTAAATATTCTAGGTTTAGCATCAGTAAATCATTACCATGGAAATTTGGATCTGATTATGTATCAAAAAAAATTGACTGCACAGCTGAAAGGAATAGTAAATTAAAATTTTATTTTATTGTCCATTTACCAAGGATATTGTACATACCTGATACAGCTAGATGTTCATTTTTATCTGTATTCTCTGTGTAGAGACCAGAGGGATTATAGAGCAATAGTGATCAATAACTGAAAATAAATAAATAAACTAAAACATTATGAAAAGCAAAACAGCTATCTTAATGTGTATGATGTGCCATGTATTGGTGAAATATGATATGGTTAGCCTATGATTAAAAATATTATTATATATATTCAAATAAAAAATTCTAAATAGGGTGAGTATTGTGATTTTAAGAAACACAATGACATAAAATGCTCAGCATTCAGCCCTCATACGCCTGTGTTGTCTTTAAATCAACTGAGGTCAAAAGTTGCCGTGACCCGAATTCGAACCAGGGTTGCTGCGGCCACAACGCAGAGTACTAACCACTATACGATCACACCACACTGCACCATGGGTAACAAACACCCGCTGATGACCTAGAAGAGGATAAACCCATGACTACTTTGTCGTGCTAAATTTACACAAAAGCATAAAATTGACAAAGACTTAATTTGGCAAAGAATCTGTTCATCATCCTAAAGAAAAAATACTATTTTTGAGTAAATATCCTGCAATTATGATCACATTTTAGACATTTAACACATAAACAGACCACATAAAAGTAATTTATGAGGTCAAATATATAGAAAATAAAAGTATTTCAAATCGATGTATGTGTAATTTAAAGAGGCTATAATGTTGGATTAAAAGAGTCAAAGCCTAAAGGTACGTCACAACATTACTGTCTAATATTCAGGGGTTTAAAACACAACAAAATGGTGAAAATGGCACCAATGTAGCTGTGTTTCTCATCCAAAAATAAGTTTCATATTAGCATTTTCAAATACATGCATCGGTGCTGTTGTGTTTAAACTAGTCGTGGCATTTTTTGTTGATGGGATATAATCAGGCTCTGATAGTAACTGCCTTTCAGGAATGTTGTGAAGTGAATTAGTTAACTGAAGGATGAGGGCCACTCCTCTAACCCCCGCTGGCAGCCTGTTCACACTCAGTTAACCAGCACTGTCTGACTCTGTAATCTGGACTCACCCACACATCCAATCATCCTCCTCCTCCTTCATCCCTCATGTTAACCATCCCTCTCCTCACCCACTTACTCCCTATGCACTGATTTCTTCCCTCATATGAGACAACATCCCAAAAGAGTATCTATCTATCTATCTATCTATCTATCTATCTATCTATCTATCTATCTATCTATCTATCTATCTATCTAT
>JAPQRQ010000019.1:10755999-10777371 GCA_037367365.1 Apogon talboti | reverse complement strand
TCTATCTATCTATCTATCTATCTATCTATCTATCTATCTATCTATCTATCTATCTATCTATCTATCTATCCCTATCTTCTTATTGTTAGGCTTCAGCACTGGTGGCACTTTATAGGAAAAAGGTTTCACAATGTTTTTATTTATATTTATTCCAGATCTTAACCAAAGTTTTTTACTGCCTAAAAAAGGAGGTAAGATGTAACATGCAATACTGAATCCTTTAATTTGTAAATCCACAATCCGTCCCAGCCACCGCCTACCTGTTGAAGAAAGGAGGAAAAACATACACATACACATATATGCATAGTCAGTGTGGGGAGAAACCCGTCATATGTAACAGTATAGGTAACAAAATTCTAAAATAAATGTCATCGTAACCAAAAATATGTAATTAAATCACATTTAATGTTGGAGACACAAATGGGCACATATTTACATATTTTTCAGACAAAGCTTATGTGTAAAATATAAATTTCCATCACAGACACCAGAGTTTATCGTCTCAGATCAACATATTTGTGCTTTACATTGGCCATTATGCCTTAAAATAAAAGTATCCCAGTCTTAAATCAAATTACAGCCATAAACGTTTAATAGAAGTTGATGGTTACTGATGTGAGGTTTGCACGGTATGTTTTTTTTTTATGATTTTATCCAGAAATAGATGTAATAAGATGCATTATTTTGATGAAATAATTACAACAGTTGTAAAGCTAGCAGGGCATCTACTGCAGTAATCTGTAATCAGTACAATAATAGCATTTATTTTGATGAATGGTGTTGAAAAGGAACCACAGACAGTCCAGTGAACTACAGTATTTATTAAAAATCAATAGTGTTTTTAAGACTCAATATAGTATAAGGAAACATAACATGGTGTATGGAAATAACATACAGTATATAGCAAACAAATAAATAATATGTTTGTGTGGAGGGGCTGCACATTCTGTTAGGCTCTGGTATGTGCTATAAAATGGGTGTGGTGTGTTGGCAGAGTGTAACAGATGACACACACAGCGTCCTCCTCCTCCTCCGAGTATTATTAAGGTTTAAGAGAGGAGGAGGAGGAGCAGGAGGAGGAGGAGGAGGAGGAGCAGCGTGAAGGTGAGAGATGAGTGAGGGATGAGCACAAGTTGCCACCTCTGTGCTACACTGTCAGCCGCGCCCTGCGTGAAACACCAGCTCCGTGTCATTCTGAAAACAGGTGACCACCAACGGCACCGACTGTTTGCCATTAAAAACACGCGCAAATTTTCGCACATCATCTCCGCTCGTTTCAAAGACCGAGGCGGAATCTGCCACTCACACGAGTCTCAAGGTCATTCACAGAAACACAACCATCCACACCATCAGAAGGTTTCATCCCATAATATGATTCCATAGACTTTAAATATGTTGAAAGAAATGTGCGTTTACTTTGACATGTATCAGTGTGTAGTTGGATTTTTGTGCTGCTAAAATCTAATTAAAGGCGCGGACGTGTTTTGACAGTCATTTGACGCCCTCTCGCGGTCCACAGTTGACACATCACCCCAAACCCTGACATCCTCCTATTGTCTCCTCAAACACTAACTGATGCTGCATATGTACATGAAAAAAAAACACGTGACGCAAAACAGCCTCTTTGGGACGCATCAGTACAAGACGTACCTAAAAGCTGGAGCCACGTGTCCCCGTTATCAGACAATCACTTTGAATCGATAGAAAGTGTGAATTATTGAGTAACTCTAAGCAGCTCTATATGAAGAGTTGGAGGCAGAGGCTGCACAAAGGGGATCATTGTTGCCTGCAGATGCCCGTCAGTGGTGCAGTCGCCCTTTGAACACTCTCCAATCGCAGCGCATAACGCGACCGAGGGAGGGCGGGGTTTGGTTCCCCTCCCCACCACCACCACCACCCTTCCCTCCACCGAGCCCCACTCTGGCACCGTGTCCCATTGACTAGACGGCGACAAACCAGCAGCGTATTTACTGCGGCTCTGAACTCCACACAGATCCAGCCTCCAAGTGGACCGGAGATGAATGGGAGTTTGGACATTCTGGACCTGGGGAACTGAGGCATGCGCACCTGCACGAGGTCTTAGTCTGGACAGGTATGAGACCTGTGGCGCTCATGGATGAAGGACCAGCAGATGTTTAGGAGGTCGTCTTGATGTAGATCCAATATTCCTCTTCCCATTCAACCCTGCAGGCCTGTGTCCAGTAACAGCTCCACATGGATGTGCGCCGCCGTGGAAGCCGCTGGACTCATGGAATACAAAGCCCACGCTGGTGAGCATGCCTGCCAGTCCACGTCCACTCCTCTCCGGGAGCTTCCCCACTGCCCTCTCGTCCTGACACAGCGTCTCCAGACGGATCTCCCCTGGTCGCTTGGATCCCCTTCGCCATGAGGGTGACTTATTGGCGGTGATTGGGTGCGTTCATTTGGACGTCTGCGCGTACCGGAGATCCGTTTTTGGCTCGGCTTTTGTTGGCTACGCACGGGATTTAGTGCGCTGTGGGCTTCCTTTGTGTCAAAGGGCTTAACGCAGAGTGCACGGACGGCGGCAGAGCGGGGGCTTTGCTTCACCCGCTGTTGCGCCCAGCAGTTCTCTTTGTGGCCGGGCCGTGATGGCAGCCGGCCGGACTGAGGCGCAGGACCACCCGCCTGAGAACGGCTTCACCCCGCTGGAGCACCAAGCGCCCCGGCTGCTGCCGCACATTGATGGCTCGGTTCTACCGGCTCTTGGGGGGTTCGGGAAACATCAGAAGCAGCTAGTGGTCCTGACCTGGATACCGGCATTGTTTATTGGCTTTAGCCAGTTTTCGGATTATTTCCTCCTGGCGCAACCCAATGGCACGTGCGTGCAACCCCTCGCTAACGAGAGTAACTGGACCGTGGCTTCCCCGCCGGTGACCGTCACCGGTGCCGCGTTCCAACTCAAAGGCATCAACGGCACCGGGGATGGGTACGGAGATAGCGGCGGTATGCTGTGCGCCTGCAAGGAGTGGAGGCTGGAGCTACAGACGGGACTTAGTCAGAATGTGGTTACCAAGGTAACGAGATAGAGCCACTCTGGATGTCTTGACAGAAATGAAGGCTCTCTGTTCATCACCATCATCATCCTCATCCTCACCATTATATGTCCTCTTCAGTTCAGTTAAGCGCAAACGCAGATGATTGACAGGTTACCCACTGACCTAAATATGCAGGATGAGTGTGTTTGAAGCTCAGGAGGAAACATCTGAGAGTAGAGCGATGCTGCAGCCTGAGTGTGGATGTTAGGATGGAATCTACATCACACCAGAATGAAGATCTAAAACCATACAAAATATAATACTACTGTACATAAATGCAAAATATCTACAGCTCTGGAAAATGAAGAGGCCACTGCTTTTGCTTTTTACATGTTAGATTAACATTTCATACAAATTCCAAAAATATATTGGCATTTATAGTAGGCTATCTATGTGCAGAAAAATCACAATAACAAAAAAAGTAGTGTTCAGACCTTAGATGATGCAAAAGTATTGTCATTTTATAACCACTTAGAATGAATACAAATGTTTGAACTTATGGAGGGTCACAGTTCAGTATTTGCTAGAATAACCCTAATTATCACATGTGACTTTGGTGCTCTCATGGGTGCTTTATTTGATTATTGGAGCAAAAATAAAAGCTTTTTTTGATGACTACAACCATTCATCTTTCTCTTGATCGTATCCCAGAGGTTTTCAATAGGATTCTGCTCTGAACATTTTGAATGATTTTTTTTTTTTTTTCCCAGAGCTGTAGGTATTCAGATTGAACCACATAGTAAACATTACACATGTGTGTGTTTGCTTGGACAAGTAGTGAACTATCCTGAGGCAAAACAGGATTATTATAGATGACCTTTTTGTGCTAATTCTATTGAACCGCCGGGATAGTTAATGCTTCAGGTGCTTTCTTGACAACCCGGACCAGAGGTCGACCGATTATTGGTCCAGTCAAGTATTGGATGTGGTCCTCAGCAATCTTATTATTCAATCTATTATCCAATGAAATATGTGAACTGAAAGTACACTACTTTTGGTCTGATGCAGCTACAGCTCTCTGTCTGTAGTCATCACATAATGTAATCTGGTGCTGCTGGAGCGTGAGCTAACATTTATACTGTCAAGGAATACTGCTGCTTCACACTTTCCTTAAAAATACTGATGTTAATGACATAATTGGATCCTGTTCCAGTTATCATATCAGCTGTAGGTCATATATTCATTCATAGGTTAACTATACCCCAACAAGACTAACTACCTGACAACCGCTGGTAACTTTAGTTCTTTCCTACTTTTTTAATGTCTTTTTATGAATTTCACTGACAGAGAAGCTCTACTCCCCAAGATTTGAGCCTCATTAGAACATATGTTTTTATGTTTTAAAGGTACACTGTTGCTCATAAAGCTGGAGTAAAATATTTTTTATCTCTTCCCACAAAATGATTGTGATGATCTGTGATTTTTGATAGATAAAGGGTAAATGGGACTCCGTATGTGATCATTGCACCTGCTCAAAGGTGATTACTGATGTGTATAAATAGGATTAAAAAGACAAATGTGTCTAACAGCAAAATGATTCCAACTTTATGGGCAACAGTGTGTTTGGTCAAAGTTGAATGTATGAGCTTGTGGTAAAAATGACTCTAAATTTTCATTCATCGATCCCTAATATCAGTTATCAGTCTCCTTGATAACTAATAATCAGTATTGGCCCTGAAAAAACAAAGAGGTCGACCCCTAATCTGAAGAGTCTGGTTTAAAGATGATGACAAACCTTAATTATTTCTCTTTTTGGTTCTCTAAAAATATCTGTAATTAAATACTGCACAGAGGATCTGAGGCCAGTTAGGACAGAGGAACAATGCACAAAAGTGGGAGTTTAAGGGGACATGTGAATGAGCGTGATATCTGTTTTGTCAGTTAATGGTGCCTGTAGACAATGCACCCATACTGACTGCGTCCCCTCATCATCCCTTCATCAACACCGGTCATTTTACCCCCACTATCATCAGTTCCAACCTGTAATCATCTCCTTCACACATCAGCATCAGTCGAGGCTCTGCAGGCTGTTGTTTAAATCACCATTAAACACCAAGCACTGTTTTCACACATGGCCACATCGGTCTGCCGGACGTATATTTTCAGGCTTGTGCACTAAACCGTACACATGGTGCTTCCACATGTGTCCTTGGCTTAGTTTCAGTTGCTGAGAGCTGCAGCGGTGTGTGCACTGACCCATGGCCCCACAGGAAAGAGTGGAAAACTATTGATCTCTTCTATTACAGACTCGTGTCCACATTCACATGCGTGCTCCTCTCTCTCTCTCTGTACACACACATGAATGCATCCTATGGATTTAAACTGTAGATGCACATGTGAATGTTTCGCAGCATTCATGGCATTAGCCTCCATGAAAAGAGCCACATTTCTGATGAGTAATGCCCACATTCCTTATTGTCTTTGTGGAATTCAGATTAAAATATCTTTGTTGCTGATGCATAATTCCCTTTTATCTCGCTGTGGCTGTTTTTTTTTTTCTTGTCAAGAAGCTCACTAACACTCCCCTCTCTGCCTTTTTCCTCCGTTTCAGTGGAACCTGGTGTGCGACTCGGCCTGGAAAGTGCACATTGCCAAGTTCTCTTTGCTGGTGGGCTCCATATTTGGCTACCTAGTGATGGGTGTCATGGCTGACTGGTACGTGGCCTCCTCTCTTTCTATTTTATGCCTCCATGCAGCAGGTTTTACTCTGTAGTCTGGTGTATTTTAACTAAGATCTTGTTTTGTAGTTTTTGGCCATGTTTTCTTTTGCATTTCGAGCTTCCAAGAGACCTGCTGAGATCTGGAAATGTGGTGTGGTCACTAAAACAAACACTGTGTCCCATTTTGGATACTCCTGTCAGTTTATTTCCTCAGTTGTCTCAAAACATACCCACATTCATTCATTCTTTTTAGTACTGAATTGTAAATAGGCAGTGTTCTCACCAGGGCTGCAACTCTCATACACCTAAGTATCTGCCGGCTTGTTTGCCCACTTGACCTCAGTTCAATGAATAAAATAACCATGTTTTTAGGTTTTCTTGCCAAGTGTGAGTTACACAGCCATCTGTGTTAAAGTAGCGCCGTTGCTGCAGCTTCCTCTATTTTTACAAGTTCAGCAGGTCCTCCTCTGTTGGTGGAGACCTTCAAAAACATGAAGAGCCCAGTGAGCCACACTCAACTTTTTGGTCATTGTGCTGCATTTTTCCAGAATCCTTATTTATTCTAAATTAGCTCTGTTTCTTGAACTTGGAATTCAGATGAGCCCATGTTCTCAACAGTTTTTGCGCAGAACCACTGTAATCCAAGGTGTGTTATCAGTGAATATGACACGCCCACAGATCTCATTATAGTTCACCTTTTGTTGTCAAGGAAACGCCTACTCATTTTGGTTGCATCTGGAAAACATCTGCCCGGGTTCTAAATTTATTTTCAGCCAAAATGACATCACTCATTCCATGCTGGTGTGAATCATACAAATGTGCTTTCAGATTATCAAGTGGAAGTATATGCATGCAGGCTGCAAAACAGTAAATGTAAGACAATACTCAATACTCATAAGGCTTAGGTAATATAATCTGTCATCTGCATTTATTGTTGGTCAGAGCGACACCTTAATCTTTTGGACAGGGATAATTATTTTCACTTTTGGAAGAAGAACTTCCCTGTAGAGCCTCTAATAAGTTGTGAGGACCAGGTGTGAATATCAGGTTGTCCAAATGGTTTAGTTAGCAAATTAGCAATATGTCTAATTCTAACATCAGCAACAGTATAGAAGGACATTTCAGACAAAGACAGTGATTATTTGTATTCAGAATCTGTGTTATCTCATATAGCGATCACCCTCCTCGTTTGTCTTAATGTGCTGTATAAAGTGGAGGAATGTTGTAGATGTTTTAAGAGTATTCAGTGTTTTCTATCCACGTTTTTGACTTGTAGGTCCAACTGACCACTCTACTGCTTTCTGTCTTTTCAGCATGGTTGTTCCCAGGCCTCTTTAAGTAGTCTAGTAATTACACACCTCAGAACTGGTAACATCACCAAAGTATCCTATGCAATTAAAATACATGAAAATATAATTAAAAATTCCATTAGCATTCACATAATTCCGCAGTAGCGTTTCCTGTGAAAGTTAGATATTCAAGTAGATCCAAATAAGGCTGTGTTATATGATGACGTATATCATGTGAAAATAGAAAAATTACATAAAGAAGGTTCTAGATAAAAGGAGAAAAGTAAAAAAGAAATAAGTATCTTTGTCGAGTGAAACATTGAAATTGTGACAAGAAATCCAGTCTTTTTCAATGCTTTTTTCATATACTGTATATTGCCATATGCATCATAATTTGGATATGAAACAACCTATATTTGGATATGCTTTGGTCAAATCCTGATCACACACCTTTAGTTTTGTAAACACATCAACCCAAACGTATCTGGATGTCTGTACACCATCACACGTTGGTAAGAAAATGTGTAATTGTGTGCACCAACCCTTTAAATCACATTGTTGTCTGCTTTCATTGTGGTCTACATCCTGATCGCCACCTGAGCTGCCTCGTGGGAAAACAGTCTCTGCATTGTATTTAGGATCAGTAACTATGGAAACAATGTAAAGAAATGTGCTGCCCAGCGAGGCCTGGGCTCTGGCCTGACCCACTGACCTACTGACCCCCCGTAAACTGTGGGGTCTGCACCAAACAATGAGGCTGATGTCTCTGTCACCTGACTACTCACCAAAAGCATCAGCTCTCAGTTTGTGACACTTTGCTGCCTCTTTCTCTTCCTCTCTCTCTCTCTCTCTCTATGTCCTTCCTCTGTGTCTCTAAGGTTTGGTCGACACCCAGTGTTGATTCTCTCGGTGCTTTTCATGCTGGTGTTTGGTCTGAGTGTTGCCTTCTCTGTAAACGTCACCATGTTCAGCACCTTGCGCTTCTTTGAGGGTTTCTGCTTGGCGGGCCTCGCTCTCTCCCTCTACGTGCTCAGTAAGTACATCCTACTGCCTGTCTGCTCTTTCCTGCTCTGGGTTTTCACATTTTCACTCTGCCATTTTTCTTGTTTCGTGTAATTAGCGAGACCTGAGGAGCACAAGGGCATGCAGGAAATATGCTTTTACAATGACAGTCTTGCATACCTACACAGTAAACCCAAAGCATCCACTGTAAAGGTTACTTTCATCAGCTTTTCCTCACACAAAAATGTTTATTAGGCAAATGCAGCCTATTAATGATGCAGCTGCAGCATTAATGACCTTAAAACAATGAGCAGTAATTAGTTTATCATCATACAAAGAGTAATTTCAGCTCCCATGAAGAGTTAGTCATTAAATGCACAATCTGACATCATAGCTCTCTTCTTTATTCATGATACCCATGACTCCTCTCTAAACTTTTACACCTGTACAACATGAGGAAAACCCATGACGGTTCTTATTTTGTATTTTGATGGTCGTAAATGAACAGATATTGAGGTGTGCATATGTGTCTCTGCTTCAGTACACTGCTAACATAAAACCCTTTCACAGAAGAGCCAAAGGTCACTAAATAAAGAAACATGCTTTGATTTAGCACACTGGGCATAAATACTTAACCAGTTAAACAGGACAAACGTTTAAATAACACATTAAAATTCTAAAAAAATTAAAGATAAATTTCCTTTACATTTTGTCTTTGACACAGTAGCTGTGCCATCTCTCCTGAATCCAAAATAATCCCACGGAGCTGAGATGTTGTTCATTTTCACCTCTTTACATCCAATGTTGTCGCTCGTTTCACTCCTCTTTCCTTCTCAGTCCTCACCGACTTATACAAAAATAACATCAAGTAATCTACAGAGGGTTAATCTGACTTATCTGATGGCAAACGGTGGGAATGCATGGTCCATGTATTGAATGTTAATACATGGTGCCTGTAATAACATCATCTGTGTTATTCATCACATTGAGAATAGAATAGAATAGAATAGAATAGAATAGAATAGAATAGAATAGAATAGAATAGAAAGTGTTTACTATGATTGTACCTAAATATTTACTGTACATACATCTGGTCAGTACAAGACGGTTAAAATCATATGACCGATAAGGATGATGTACGTATGAAGCATCTTTATAATGTTCATATTGTATTGATAATGAAAATACAGTTTATAGGTCAACAATACTAAAATGTATCATTGGTGCTTCTTATCCTACTGTTACAGCTGATGTTAAAGTAGTTACAGCCATTCTGATGTGTGTGCACATTTCTTTTTCTTTTCTTTTTTTTTAATTAAACAACTACTATCCTAAATATACATTCCATTTGATGGTTTTTCAATGAAATGCACAGTTGACTTGGTTGTAAATGTCCTTATTGTTTGCAGCTTTAGGTGACTGTACAGCTTACAGTGACTAAAATTAGTTTCTGGTCTGTTTACATGACTTGTCGTTGCTTCTTTTGCAATAGAAGCTATAGGTTTTTTTTTTAAATAAACCAATAATAGAGAAAAATTTTGAACACATCTGCTGTTTTTTTGAGGTTCGGCATAAAGAGGTGGGTTTATTTGTTCTCCATTCCATTCAAATTACTCTCCTCTGTGCCCTCTCTGGTTTTTTTGTAGAAGCTCTTTGCCATGTTGTTTACAGTGACACCTAACAGGCTGATGGCGTCTTTATTTCCCTGGAGAATGCCTTCACCTCCCCAGCCCTCCAGTCCCCCCCTCGGCTTCTCCTCACCCTCTTCAGGCCTCTTCTCTCTTCCAGGCCGGGGACAGATTAGTCATACATTAAGCGTGAAGCGAGGGTAGACTTTGAGCTCAGACGGAGGGGGCGGGCTTTGTCCCTCTCAGCAGGGTTTCCAATAAATCTCCGCTTCTAAAAACAAACAAGCAAAATGGACGCCTCTGCTGAGATCTGTGATGTACAGTATAGAAACGGGTGTAACTGTTTGTCCTTTAAATCCAAGTGGAACTAGATTCAGCCTGGTGGTGTGTGTTTGTGTGTGCGTGGTTATAACATGAAGACAGTAGGGTGGTGGGAGTGATGAGGGTTTTTTTTTGAGGATGATTTTATTGATTTCCACACAGATATTGGTTAATTAAAAACATTCACTTGTGTATTAGGCAGGGATACATGCAGGGATGTAGATTTTAATAGTGTCTGACAACATGTATGTTTGCCAGGATCCAATATATATCATTGGTTAATCATACACTTTGCAGAATCTTTCCAGTTTCTACTTCCTTTGGGTTTGATTCCTGAATAATTGATTTTTATTGGTCAATGACTATGAATAACAAACAGTTGTTGTGTTTTATAAGGTTCCAACTTTAGAATCTCTGACTATTTTATTTAGTCAAAGTAACCAACTCATTCATCAATCAATCAATCAATCAATCAATCAATCAATCAATCGTCTTTTGTCATATTATGGAGTTCTTAAGTTAGTAGCTGTATTATAAGTGGAGGTTGTCTCTTGCTTCATCTCATAGACATATAGGTAAATTAATCTAGATGGTGTTGAAGTGTTGCATCATGGGTTAGGCTACTGAATGTATTTAACCCTCAAAAGGCCTAAAGAGCTGCCAGTCACCAAAAGCATCTACTGAGCCAAAATGTCTAATATCTAGAGAACCACTAATCTTATTAGTACATGTAAATAATACAGGTAAAATGGAGATTTCCAACTGGATCAGAAACACTGTAATTTTCTGCAACATTTATTCATCAGTCAAACCCTTGACAAATGACTGTCGATTATTTTGTTGAAAGTCACTTTTCATTCAGGTTTCTACGTTCTGATGCAACGTGATCTCATGAATTAGCGTTAATATACAAGCCAGTTTTATTGGCATGTTATATGTATGCATTTTAAGCTTTCCGCATGTATGTGAACACCACGTTACGTGACACGCACTGTGGCTTAGGGTTAGGGTTAGGGGGAAAATGGGGAAAATATTGACACGCAATTGCACAGTGTCCAATAACACGCCAAAACTGCACTGAACTGGCATGTCATACAACGCGATTTCATGAGATCAGGCTGTCTGAGGTTATAGCATTTAATTTTCTCTAAGCTTTTATGAACATCTACATTATAAGTAAGTTAAACATAGGAAAATGCCTGCTTTTCACCGAAACATGTAAAATGCAGAGGATAATATTACAGTATAATGAACAGTGATAAATCACTTTGTAAAGATTAAATGTAAGGAAAAATTAATTTGTCACTTAATTAAGTTGCCACATAAGTAGTTCTAGGTCATTAAGGGAGAAGAAGAAGAAGAAGAAGAAGAAGAAGAAGAAATGCTTTTATTAATCCTTCATTAGGGAAATTTCATTTTTTTCACATAATACCCAAATACACATACAGGACCAATATACATGCACTTATTATGTGCAGAGGTGTCACGTTAATTCACTTTATAGTATTTTTATAACACTATATGGTATTTAAGTTTAGTGCACTTTCACCTGAAGTTGTTAGTGTAACATGTTTTTCTGTCACTGAGGACATAAAGTCAAAATGATTGAAACCAGTTAACAACGTCTCTTTAGTGACGTCTTTAATGTACAAATGAAGCAGAACTTACAGCTGTCACAGAGAATAAAATAACAGTTTCCAAACACATCTACAATGTTTTAATAAAGCCAACTTAAATACACTTGTTACAGGTTCAGTTAACTTTATTAGTTAAAACAGTGGCGAGCATAAGCAATAGGACAGTGTTCTGTGTTGTGGGTGACATTTTCATTTCATGTCAAATACATTTTCAGAACACCATTTGCATTATGTACTTAAGACTCTTTTTTTGTTATTGAATGCACCTTTCTATTAGATTCTGCAGGTCTATAAGTCAGTTTTTGCATTTTCATTTGTCAGTTATTGTATTCCCATCAATGCATACGGCCTGTATATCTTTGGCTTATAGATATACATATAGACAGACCTAATCTGGATGTAAATATCACACGTTGATGTTTTTCACTGTAACACATTAAAACTGTGGACATTCCGTCCTCGCTGTTAGTCTGTGCACACAGGCTTATTCTCATCCAACTCATTTTCTCCTCTCCCGTTGCTGTTACCGTCTATTTGTCAAACTAAACCTCTAACAGCTGCAGCAATTTCCCATATTTCACCTGGCTGTGTGTTCAGTGTTGACAGTTTGATATAATGAGAACTAAGTGTGTTTGTGTGTGTATTTGATGTATGTGTGAGGGAGCGGTTTGTATGCATGATGCGCTTTAAAAATGCAACTAAAAAGCCGTTTTGTGTGAGGTGTGGATGCGGCGAGTAGGCGTTCTTTGAAGTGAAGTCGCACGTGACGGCAGGTAATAGACGTTGTCATCCCATTAACTGGAAAAAATATGCAGGATAGGAGCGCGTTGTGTTATGAAAGCTGAACTCACAGTGAGGACCACAGCCCAGTCTGTTTTTAATTTCTTCTACGTCAAAACCACACAGATGCAGAGAGGACAGCGAATACTTTATGAGACGTCTTATTATCATGTTTCCGCTTTCGTTATTTGCTTTTGTATATATCATGTCCTAAAACACTGTGGATGATGTGACACGTTTTTGTTGTGTTGTGTTTGGATTCTATTGCTGTAGTAAAAGTAACAATAATAATGTGAAAATACTCGAGTAAAGTAATGGTTATGTATAAAAAAGCATAGTTACTAAAAGGTATGCAAGTATGATGCAAAATGTGCTTTAAGTATTATAGGTAAATGTAGTCATAGTGCAATTAATGGTCCCTGTCAGTGTTTTACTATCATATGTGATGTTATATTTATTAATTTTCCTCCTGCATTAATGTGCGTGCTCCATTTCACTGCCGTAGATATTAAAAGTTAAGCTGATTTAAACTACTTTATATGTGGGCAGTTTAATCAGTGATGCATTATATTCAATAGACTCATACGTTTGGAGCATTGATGTACTCTAAGAACCACATATGTCTGGAAAAGTCAACTTTCAGGAGCTCAGAAACAGACTTCATTTCAGCTTTGTGACAATGCATTTTCAG
Organism: Apogon talboti; assembly: GCA_037367365.1. Classification (NCBI taxonomy): domain Eukaryota; kingdom Metazoa; phylum Chordata; class Actinopteri; order Kurtiformes; family Apogonidae; genus Apogon; species Apogon talboti. Next base: position 10,764,307 of record JAPQRQ010000019.1, on the reverse strand, counting down.
GATAATCCAAATTTATTTATCCCAAGAAGCAAAATAACTTTAAATTCAATCCATAAGTGACCACTGCATCCTTACAATTATCACAAACACATTGAAAATTAACTAGGGATGCACTAAACGGCAAATTCATTGGCCAATACTGATATTTAAAACATTTTGCCCCATAATTGATACTGATGTCAATGTTACTTTCTGCTTCTGTATTTTACTTTTGTTGGTTTTTATCCCGTTAACAAAGAAATCATGGCATTATTATTATTACTCATCATTATATATGGTACTGTGCAAAAGTTTGCCGTTTTAGCAAGAGTATATAATGATATATTATAATGTACATACACATTTCTCAGTCTCTCTAACAAGATACAGCTGAAATATAGAACTTTAATACCATGAATTTCAGAAAATACTGACTGAAGTATCTAGTATTTAGTGTGATTTTCCTTCCTTCCTCATAAGATTTACTGAACTAAACTTCTAGTGTTTTACACCAGGTTTCATTCAGCACCACTGTTTCTTATTTTTTGTCATAGATCAGATTAAACACTGAGTTTGTAATGCTGTGCATGATTTTCACCTGTATTTTTTTGTTTTATTGTAATAAAGATACTGAGATATTATGCTAATATTTGGCTCATTACAACTGTGTAAAAATAACATAGCGAAGGGTGGCCCAAGACTTCTGCACTGTACTGTAAATGTAAAAAAGTTCAATGAACACAGACTCAAGCATATAAAGTCATGGAAAAACCTTTAATATAACAGTATGCAATTGCTGAAAATACATCTTATATGCCAACTCAGATATCATCTGATTTCAGCAAATATTGACCAATTCTAATGTCTGGCCAATATATGAAGCACGTTGACAGTTTTCACATTGACAGGAAGGAGATGGAAAAAACTCTAATCTGAAAATAACTAAAATTGTCAGTCAAATTTAGTGGAGAAAAAGTTTAATATACGGTGGAGTAGATGTGTAAAGTTGCACAAAACGGGAAAGCACAAATAGTTAAAATTATACTGAAGTGCAGAGAAATGTACCTGGTTTAATTCCACTGCTGGTTTTGGCTCTTGTCCTTCACAGTAGATTAGAAATGACACAATGATGAATGAATGGCATCCAGATCAGATAAATTATCTAAGAACTGGTGCATTTTTTTTTTAGATATGTAAGCATTCCAAAGGACCAAAAAAAGTTAGACCAAATTTAAAGTGGAATTCTGTGGGTTGTTGTGTTTTCAATGCGTTGCCATCTTTTCTGTTGGCAGTTGGACTCACTGGGAAATTCTGACCCCTGGGGATGCACCAACATTTGTCAAAACACATTTGACTTGTGAAAAGCCCACGCAGGCACAGACTCTGACAGGTTCTAAACCCACCTTCAAACCTCAGACTTACTGTTTTTCTGAGTAGTTAAGGAATATCGATGAAATTTAGAGTTTCTAGTTTTTGGTTTTGGTTTTACAGGGAGTAATCTGGTCATCTTGGTTTATTCGCAGGTGTTTTTCTATTAAATGTATTCTGCAATAAATGAAAAACAAAATCTGTCTGAAATTGGAACTTGAATTGAATCATCTTTCTTGCTAAAAAATATCACGTAAAGAATAACTCATAAGTCAGTTTAAGATGTACAATACTATGTAACTTTTGTCTTAATAAGTCCTTTCCTTATTTTAAATGAGACTTGTTGCTCAGCTTCTCTTTGCTTGTAGGAGCTTATAAATATAAACACAACCTACTCCATTGAAGATTTGAAGTGTTTTATTCATGTTCTGGCGCCTATTATCATCTTTCAGTCTCTAATTGTTTGAAATCGAGCCAAGCAAAATGTGGTCACCCCATTGGAAGATTTATTTTTAAATAAAAGAAAATAAGACCGTTATATTTCACAGCATTTGTCTACTTTCCAGTTTGGTTGGTTTTGCGGTGTTGACAGTATTTAATATGACCTCCTGAAATTAAAACTCATAAACCTCACAGTCACAGTGTTTCAATTAAAATCCAGTGTGCTTTCTAGAGGCTATAATAGACAACATGGCACTAACCTGCCTAATAGGCTGCAGCAGGAAGCAGATCAAAAGGAGAACCACAAAAATAAACATAGCTCACACATACAGTACTGTATAATGAATGATTCTGCAGCATCCGTTCATGTGTACGCGCTCATATCTGCCCGTCGCTCTGTACGCGTCACAGAAACGCCGTTTTCGCCCGGCTCTTCTTCCCCACCTTTCACCCTTTGCCTCTGTAAATGCAGCGCTCAGTTTTCTGTTTCTAAATGCAGCAGCTCTCCATCCTTTTCCCTCTTCTCTCTGTGCTTCCCGTCACCTCTCCTCTTCCTCATTCATACCTTCTGTCTGTCTCTCTCTCTCTCTCTCTGTTTCTCCTTCTGCCATTTTATTACCAGTACTTACACCCTCACTTGCTCATTTTTTCTCCAGGCTCATTTAAAATCTCTCATCGTTCGGTTATCTCGCCGCAGCACGCAGCGCATAATAAACTCCACACTGGAGCTGCCAGCCCAGGCTTTAGTTTGCACTGCTAATGTAAATGTGTTAATGTGTGTGAGGTGTGCATATTTGCTTGTTGCACCAATTCTGCATGGGTTTATTAGTTTGTAATTCAGCATCTATAGTGCCTTAGGGACATATTCTGGGGACTGTATGTCATTAGGTCCCTTTTTCTGCTGCTTCTTCCTTGTTTTTCTTCTCATTTCAACAAATACTACTATTACTAATGTCGCATTAGAGCAAAGCTGATCATGATAAGCATCCAGCTTTTGAGGATGAGATACTTTGACCGCCTGCATACTTAAAAGATTATGTGTCCCTGAGAATGGCAGCTGCCGGTTTTCATTCATGCTGTTTTTTTTTCTATTGATATGTGTTTGAGAAAGAACTGAAATGAATTAATACCACAAATGAATGAAGGACTTGAGTTTTGATACAGGTCATGAGCTGCTGTGTGTTGAGTGTGAGTTGTGTGGAGAGTGTGTTTTGTTAATGTGAATGGGTGAATGAGATACATTATAAAGCCAGTAATGTAGATGGAATCCATTTACTCTTGTACTTCAGTGTCCTACTCATACCTGTGATATGTCTACAGTTTATGTTCATGCTGTCGACGTACCTATATGCAAATAAGCATGTGCCTCATTTGCATTTGTAAATACCAGATAGGTTGGTTGTGACCCTTTCACTAGTGCCTTAAAGAGGAGCAAATGAAAACGGTAAACTAAATCTTCCATGATGTTTGATACACTCTTGTATCGCTGCAGGCTTTTTGAGTGTTTTCATACATTATGGTCAAAGTCAGCTTATGTGATTTAAGAACCAACTTAGGGTTTTTACTGGATTAAAATGAGGTGGAGGAGGTACCATCCGGATTTAATGTGCCATGGCTTCTTTCGTTTATCTACCAATAATGACAGTTTGTTTATGTATTGTACAAGCAGAAATAATTAACAGGATTTCTACTTGATTAAAAAAACAAACAAACAAACAAAAAACAAAACGCTGTAGTTACCAATGACGACAAATCACCAAGTGCCATGGTTTATTAGAAAAACACTGTTTTCCTCACAAATATTAATTCTGTATGTGGGAAAAAGCCTGACAATTGGAGACCCTAACATGACACCACAACAATTTTGAACTTTTATTCTCATATAGAAGTAAATGGAAAATAACTTTAACCTTTCTTTAACAAAGAATACATGGATTTATTTCAATTTGTCAAAAAGTCCAACAGTAAAATGCTTGTTGTTTGGGCTGTGGTTTACTCTGAAGACTCCCTCATGTGGCCCAGGACCATTTGCTCGGCCTCTGCTAAAAGAATGTGGCCATATGTGGCCCAGACCACTTCCAACTGTTCTGTGAGCGATAAGACCCCAGTGCCTCCTCATTCACACCTGTCCTCATGTGATCTGATCACCCAGCATGCATGGTAATGCCTGAAATAAACAGTGTCAGGTTCTTGATCGCTTAAAGCCTTGGGAGCCTGGTTTTCACCGTGCACAGTAACTGAATCACCGCTCGCCTTACATGTCCATGTTTATTAAAAGCACTGATCGTTTTCATGAGACCTACTGTATAATTCACTTGATCCTAAAGGCTTGTAATTTTAACTTCTACCAGGCAGGGACATATCAAACGCAGAGATCAATGACAAAAAAAACAGATTTAGCTGTGGAAGTCATTTGAGATGCTCCTTCTTCTTTCATTTTTGCACATTAAAACTGGGTCAATGCCCTAAAAGCTTTTCTGAACCACAAGGAACCCAATTTTAGTCCTAGAATAAGAATTTTGGAGAAATATGCTCATTAAACTTTCCAGTGAGATGAAGTTTCTGTATTAACTCTGACAAAGGTCATTGTGTCCCGTCTCTCTTTGCTCCTCAGAGACTTGAGGCAGTGACAAAGACAGGCGGTATATAATGTTACAGTGTGTTATGAGCTGGGAGGATGAGTACTGCTGACTCAGCGGGAGGGAAGTACTGTCATGCTGTGACCTTGTCAGGCGTTTCTGTTTCCCATCACTGCTTTTCTCTGAAGTCATCAACATGGGACTACATATGGAGCCATGTTGTGTTTTTTTTTTTATCTTTGAATCATCTCTTAATCATTTAGGAAGTGATGGCTTAGGCTGTAAACTGAAAGAAAATAGTGAACACAAATTGAGGAAATTAGGTATTTTTTTCAACATATGAATCTTTTTAGGCTTTTTTAATGTCTTCTGTTGGGATTTCGACACATGATCTCGTGTCAAGGCCCAGTTTATAGATTAACCGACTGTAATTATCTGAATTCAGCAGACGTCACACACAATAAAAAGTAAACCTGACTGAGTGTTTGCAGGTGCTGCTCCACAGCTGCAGAATCAGTTGGTTTATGTTAGATATTCTCCCCCTATCTCCATTTCTTAAGGTAAGGTTAAAGACCGGGGTATCAAACATGCAGCCCATGGGCCAAAACCAGCTCGCCAAAGTGTTCAATCCGGACAATGGGATAAATTTCTGATGTTTACCTAAGATATTAATAGTCAAGGGTGTCATAATCATTTTAGTTCAGGGACCACATGCAGCTAAATTCAATCTCAAGTGGGTCGGACCAGTAAAATATTATCATAACTTAGAAATAATGACAACTCCAAATTCTTCTCTTTCTTTTAGTGTAAAATTACATGAAAATGTTTTCCTTTACAAACTGTCCTTTCACAGAAAATGTGAATAACCTGAACAACCACGCACAACCCGAAATTTCTTAAGAAAAATAAGCGGAATGTTAACAATATTCTGCCTGTTATTAAATATTTTGTGCTTCTGTAGATCCACTGTGATCTGTAAGTTGTAATGCACATGTGTAAATGATAAGCTGAGGGATAATATTGTTAAAATTCATTTTATTTTTCTTAAGGAATTTCAGGTTTTTCAGGTTATTTACATTTTTGTTATGTTATTTTATTTTATTATGTTATTATTATTTTACTGGTCAGGCCTGTTTGAGATCATATTGGGCTGTAAGTTGCCCCTGAACTAATACTATTTTGACACCCACAATCTCGCCTATAACCGTCTTCACATCCTTTCCTAATTGTTGCTATTTTTATTTTTGTTAACTTTGTAAATTTTTTTTGTGTTTTACTCTTCAGTTTTTACTCTATGTTTTGGTGCCTTTTACAGAACATGTGTCAGCTTATGCTATGTTCCCTGTAAATAAACTTTACTTATTTACCTGTTTTGGGGGAATTTTCCAACACATTCCTTCTGAGAATTAATGGAAGTTCTTTTTCAGTGCTACCACCCTGTCTGTCCTGACAAAAAAAGGCAAGAATAAAGCGTATATTACCTTTTATCACCTCCTGCCACCTCCCATTCATCTGTATGACAGAGACATGCACACAGTCTGTGCTCTCACTCTGAACTCATGCTGGTTGAAAGCCAATTGTCTCTGTGCTCGGTTCTCATGCCTCAGGCAAGGTTAGCAAAGGAGCAGCAGACAGCACAGTGTGTGTGATGGTGTTGTCAGCCATTTGTCATCAAAGATCGGCCAGGCCATTAGATCAGCTGTTTTTTTTTCTTTTTTTTTTACCCCTCTTTGTTTTAGTCTGCCTTTCTTCCATTAGATTTTTTGTTTTCTGCTGCTACTGTTCACTTTCAGATGTAAAGACAGTGGGAAAGGAGGAGGAGGAGAAGAGGGTGGGCACAGATGGGGGATGGTGGCTTTACAGAGGGCGAGAAAGCCACTTCAGCCCTGATGAGTGAGAGGGAAGAGTGGGCATGCGGGGGGGGGGGATCGGTACACAAGGGGGGGCAATGAGATAATCAGCACAAGAAGTCCCATTCTCCCACTCAGCTGGAACAAAAGGCCCTCACCAGTGTGTGACTCTGTATAGTTACATGGATACATTTTCATGTCTGTGTAGTATACTTGGATTGAAACTTTAGATGTGTGTCTTTGGGTTCACTTTTAACAGAAATGGACTAAATACAAGAATACTTCACCCAAAACAAAGTATGAATGCTTGTGCAAAAAGTAGAAGCATAGATTAAAATTCTTTGCGACATTAAAAATAGAGAAGTACAGGCTGTGAGATGTATTCTGACAACAGGTTCACATAGCCAGACCGATGTCCATACTTGTTAGTGCTTTAGGTTGGTCTGACAACACTATTGTTCTGGAATAGGGATACAAGTAGGGGGTAGGGATAGGTTTAGGGTTAGGGGTAGGGTTTGAGGTAGGGTTAGGGGGAGGGGTAGGGTTAGGATTTAGGGTTTGGGGTAGAGTTAGGGTTAGGGTCTAGTGGTAGGGTTAGAGTATGGTTAGGGTTTAGGGGTAGGGTTAGTAGTAGGGTTTGAGGTAGGGTCACGGTTAGGGTTAGTAGTAGGGTTAGGGTTAGAGTTAGAGTAGGGTTAGAGTGGGGTTAGGGGTAGAGTAGGGTTAGCGTTAGCGTTAGGGTTAGGGGTAGGGTTAGAGTAGGGTTTGGGTTAGGGTTAGAGGTAGGGTTTAGAGTTAGGGTTAGAGTAGGGTTGAGGGTAGGGTTATGGTCAGGGTTAGGGGTAGGGTTACAGTTAGATGTAGGGATAGGGTTAGGGGTAGGGTTGCAGTTAGGGTTAGGGGTAGGGTTGCGGTTAGGGTTAGAGGTAGAGTTTGGGTTAGAGGTAGGGTTAGGGTAGAGGTTGGGTTAGGGTTAGAGTTTGGGTTAGAGGTAGGGGTAGGTCAAATGGGTCATATCTGATGACCATGAAAAGATGACAAACTGCATTTTACAAGAGTTATTTACATGTATTGATAGGATTAGTGGATCAAGAGGTATTAAACAGTTTAGATCAGTGGATGCTTTTGGTCTGTGATGGATGTTTGGGTCTTTATGGGTTATGGTGACTGAATTCCTGTCACCTATGTCAGGCAGTATTTGCAGTTATTTAATGTAGAGAGGGAAACTTTGACAGCAGTAATGCACAGATAATGGAAGGAAGTTGAATGACAGTCCTGCCACTCTGCAACAGAAATATTCAACACAGTATTGCACTGAAGGACATCTCTAACCAAATAGTAGCGCTGTACCCCTCACATGGCTGGATCTACGGCATCTACACACATTGTCACTGCTGTGTTATTGCTGGAGGTCAGGCTGTGGAGTAGAAGTAAAAGCCTTCTGAATTTTGTTTGACCAGATCTTTAAAAAAATCACACTCATATGAGGCGGTGCTGAGTGCAGGATGTAGTGCAAGTACCTTTGCAAAACAGTGATGGGATGAAAGTCATATGCACATGAGGAAGCATTGTCAGGTTCTATAGGTTGCAGGTTGTTGTTCTTTCATGTAGTGAAGGGAACATTCACAATGGAAACACACAGATAATAGGAGGAAGGAGAATGACAATGCTGCTGCTGTATTTGCCCTTATCCTGACAGAGTAAACCCAGTGATCCAGAATAATAGAGGAACGGAAGAAGCACAGAAGATCTCAGTAGACAACTAAGGAATCTCACAAAAAAAAAAAAATCACAGAAGTCACATGTACAGGCAGTTGTAATGGATGTAAAGAAGAACACGGTCCTACACGCAGAAACAGACTTCAACACAGCCTTCTTGTATATTAAGCTTTTAAAATCTCATAAAAAGTTTGTCGGACTTATTCACAGCTTCAGATAGTACTGACTTTTTACTCTTCAAAAAAACAAAAAGTAGTGTGTGTATCAGAACTCAATTTCTTTTTCCCTCTATCATTAATACAGATACAGATAGAGATTAACTTCATTGATCACCTGCTGGAAATTCACTTAATATTTACCTGGTGTCGTATA
>JAPQRQ010000019.1:10736108-10752303 GCA_037367365.1 Apogon talboti | reverse complement strand
CCGTCCTTCCTCTCTTCTGCCTTGCCGTTTTCGCCACATTATTGTTACTATTATAACTTGCCTTTCCAGATGAAATGCCTGTTCTTCGTCTTAGATTTTGTAAAAATAAATTTCCCAAAAAAATGCGACTTATAGTCCGGTGCGACATATATGTTTTTTTCTTCTTCGTGACACATTTTTTGACTGATGCGACTTATAGTCCGAAAAATACGGTACATTGTGTCTTTATGCCAACTTTTGCATTGTCAGCAACAATAATATCACTTTATTGTGAAAGTTAAGTATATTTTTTGACATATTATAGTTTCACGTGTCTTAATAAACATAAATACGTTACTTGATACAACAAAAACAGTCAATGGGTCAAAAAATTCTTGAAAAACAATTGAAAAAGTGAATGTATTACTACAGTGTTACAGTAGTAAACAGCCTGGACAATTATAACAGCAAAAAAGAAAAATATTAAGGGAAAAACTGTAATAAACTGTAAAAATAAGCTGTTTCACATTATTATTATTGCACATACGAATAATAGTAAACATAACACAACATTCATGATTAGAAGAAGTTATTCAATGTAAAAACGTCATTAAATCTACATGTACTGTGGGTGATAATCTCTATCACCAACCCGAGTGTTTATGTGTGTTAATTGTTTATCTTGGTTGTACTTTTTTATCTCTATGAGTATGTGATGCTTCTAAAAGCTTAACCAGTTCTGCAAATGACTTACTGCTAAAAGTCCCACATACACCGCATCATTTGCATTTTATTTAACTGAAACACTTTTCCCACATGTACTATCACTATTAAATATATTAAAAAAAATCTAAATGAGCTCTGTGGTGTTAAGCTAGTAGGTTCTCAGGGGGAGGATCACTAATAGGAGTCCTCAATAATTCAGAGTGGAAATCCAATACTGGCACCACCATTAAACAAACATCACATACAGGCCATTAATGCTGCAGCTTAGTTTGTGATTGTAATCACATCCACAAACACATCACGGTCATACACTTTCTGCATTATTTATATCTGTATCCCAGTACAACATGAATATAAGAGTCTGAACCTTCTTCTTTCTCCTCTCTTTCTCTCACCGTCTTTATTTTAGGGATTGAGCTGTGTTTGCCAGGCTGGCGTTTCTCCATGACCATGGTGGCCAGTTTTCTGATGGTGGGCGGGCAGCTCCTGATGCCAGGGGTGGCCGCGCTCTGCCGCCATTGGCCAAACCGGGATGATTGGCAGGTCCTCCAGATCGTCATAATCAGCCCTTTCGTTCTGATGCTGCCCTACGTCTGGTGAGTCCCACCCTCTGAGGAAATCCACAGTGAGTGGGTGGGTGGGTAGGTGGGGGGCGGATTCTTCACTTGCTGAGCCAGGCGATGGCTTGTACAGTACACACTGCACTACACAATACTGGGCACACTCCGCTTTGACTCACAGACAATACTGTCTTTCTCCTATTGTCTTTATTCTTCCCGTCTCTGTTCATGCCTGTTTCTTCACCAAGGCTGTGATAGTTGTGTTTTTTCCTCTAGTTTTTAATCTTATTTCTATTATGACATTTCAGTTTCATTTGAAAGAGGTTTTAAGATAGGTTTGCTGCTTAAGTGTTGAATTTTAGTTTGTGTTTTTTTTAACATGGTTATTTGTGAGTAGCAAAATTCACTAAGGTCAGAATAAGTAACTCAACAAAACCAACATTTAAAACTTGTACTCACTTAGACAAATCAACAACCATCCACACAAGGAAACTGTAACAGATGTGTATCAGTCAGTGGGTTTGCTTTTCTTTCTTGGTTACTATCTAGAGCCCCTTTTAACAGCACTTCTGTTCCGGGAATATTTCACCTTTATTCCAGAACGACATCTGTGTAAATGAAACGGTGGATCATTTGGTCCTACCTCTGTAACTCCTCTGGAGGAAGTAACAGAGCACTGATAAAGGTGGAGTCATGATTTCGGAACGCTGTGTAAAAGGAACACCTCTCGTTCCACAACCAAGGTGTAACGTTTTGATGACGTATTGCATGTGCCACCCCCGCGCCGGGGGGATTTAAAAATGAGTGCGGGCCGTGTACAGTAAACAAACATATAATGCAACCAGAAAGATGTCGAACTGGGGAGACGCCGAGATCCACTAGCTGTTGTCACTTTGGGCGGAGGACTATATCCATGCTAACATTAGTGGAACGGTGAAAGACTCTGGAGAGAGTCAACACCGCTTATGCTTGGGGTATTTCCGACACCCAAGTTATACATCACACTATACGCTGCGTCACCGCCCCTTTGATTCCGGAACGCAGGTCCGCTGTGTAGACGTCCAGCCTGTCTCACCTCTGTTACTCCTTTGGCTTGGCTTTGCAAATCGGTCAATGGTGGAAAAAAGGTGGGATCACCATCTGACCTTTTTTCCTGGATCTCTGTGTAAAAGTGGCTTAGATCAGCCCTAAAGTGTAAGCTTTTCACATGGACTTGTAGATTCATGAGATTTTTCCTCTCCACATATTTTATCACCATCCACTAGTCTGGCTGTGATGTTGAAATAATCCTGCCATTTGGCAACTTCTTCTATCGACATTGTCCTCCCTACTGCAATCTGTGTTTTACCATTTTAAGATCCTATTGCTATGTGGAAAATGACAACCACCGTGCTGCAACTACACACTGATAATGCAATTCATTTTCTTTAAGGGGATTTAGTCATTTTAATAGCAATACATGTCTGTACATGTGCAAACAGTCCACCTTAAATTCTCTCAACTTCAACGACACTGTTACTGCAGCCTGGACTCAGCAGCAGCCATGATGATTTGTTTAAAGAAACACAAAATAGCCAAACATCCTAGAGGTTTATTTTCCATACTCTACAATGAAAGTGGGTTGAGCCAGGCCTTGTAAACTGTGCCTCCCACTAAAAGGCACTAGCTCAAAGTAATCTGAAATCAGATTCAGGCACTTTCTTTGGATTTTTGGTGTCAAGACCCCAAGAGTGTGATGTGCCTCCCTCTGCTGGTGTAAAACTGGAACAGTTAATATCCACAGAAAATGAACAACACTGACAAAGACTAAAAACTTAAGATGTTTCATCCTCTTGAGACCCAGCAATGCATTTTCGTCCACTGTGGGGACAAGAATTTCACAGCTTTACTTAAAACTCCTTACTTTAAAAGTAAGAAACTCTCTCTTTCCCTCCGCCATCAGACTCCTTAACAGCTGACAGGCGTCCCCAACAATAGCCATACTGACCATTTACTGTATTTACACCTTCACCTGTGATACTGTTTATGCACCTTGCATATATATGATGCTGTTAATCTCTGACAGTCTTACACATAAAACACCTTATTTATCTCAGGCAGTTTTGCACATGTTATATACCATTCACCTCTGTCAGTTTGCCCAATTACCCAGATATTGCACATTTATGTAAATATATATTTTTCTCTTAGTACTAGTAGTTTATATTTTTTGTATTTTATGCTCATTTTCTTTTGTATGCCCTTTTTTTCAATACTACTTTGTTTTATTTGTTTCAATTTCCTATTTAAATTATTCTAGTTCAATTTTTATACATCTTAAATTATATTGGTATTCAGTGTGGATGGCAAAGTAAGATTTTCATTGTACAGGGAAACCTGTTTCTTTACCGTACACATGACAATAAAAGGCTTTGAATCTTGAATCTTTGAAAAGAAAAGAAAAAAACAAAAACACTGTCCACTGCAAAGGACATTCCATTAAAAAAGAAATGTATCTTTAAAGGCTGTTGCATTATGCTGTTTCCAATCAAGACAATTATTTAATATAGAGAAGCCAAACCTTTTTCTTTCCTGGGTCTCAGGAAGATATAGAGTGTATTTTAGTGATTTTTGCACACATACAAATACTGCAGTTCCTTCTTCTTTATTTGTAAATCTTTATTTGGTCACACCTCATTTTTCAAAACGGTGACAACCTTGTATTTCTCAACATCTTCTGTTCTAATCCTTCTTTTCCATCCTTTGTCTTCTGTCTCTGTGTCTCTGTCTGTTCAGGATTTTTCCCGAGTCCCTGCGCTGGTTGCTGGCCACCCAGCACTACAGGCGGTCTAAAGCCATGATGCTACGCATTGCCAGGAAGAACCAGGTTGACATGACAACGGAGCCAAATGGAGTTCTCACAGGTGAGGCGAATTTTAGTAGAACTGCAGAATGAGGAAAATCCATATGGCTCCAGAGTTTATTCTTTCTTTTGCTTGACTCAATTCATTGCTCAAATTATTTTATATCCTCATCACTGTTATGCTGCAGCTGCTTCTTGGTGTGTGATGAAATGGACATGCAACCAACACTGACACACAAGACACACACGACACAGAGATGCCCTTCATGTGTGTCACATGTTACAGCGAGCAACGTTTCTCATGTTCATATGATGAAATGCAAATGCAATTGGAAAAAAAGGCATATTACTGTAGAAAGAACTGGTAATTGCTCATTGGAAAAGGTCAACTGCCACAAGCAATTACAATGTGAGAGTTTTTTTAATGTCGTTTCTTGGGTACATTCATACATTTCTTAAATTAGTGCAAACTGCTATCCACCAACCAAATAGCAAGTGTAAGAAGCAATTAAGTATGCAAGTTCCTTTTATTATCTATTACCCAGTATCAACCTAAAAAGAAGTCGTAAGTTTCATGTATATAGAATCATTATTTATGTACTTGTGTGTTCAGTTGGGCGGTGGCTGTCAAAAACCCAAATAATGAAAAAGACAGAAATAATTAAAATGCACTGGTTTGATAGATGAGCCTTGTTATGTCGGTATTATCCAAAGGAAAAGCAGACACTTGATAGTAGAAATACGGCTTTGCTGTGCATAAAGATCTGTGTTCCCACTGATTTATATGCAATAAATCGGTTTATTATAAACAATACATATATTCATTATGTTGTCATTTCATTTATAAGAAAACTCGCTAAACTTTGCAAGAAAACCACAGAAACAGCAGCGTGGCAACAAATAGTTACATTAAAGGTCAAACCAGTGATTTTTTTTTTTTCTGCATTTTTGTGATCGACTTTAGAGAATGAATGAGTTGTTAAAATTGCTGGTAATTTTTTAACTATATACACTGGCTTGGCTGTTTCTATGCAGCTGATTTGTTTCACAGTCCTCTCCCGTGGTCTGTGCTTCATGTCGTGCTCTCCCGTGGTGGTGTTTGATTCATTGTTGCTGCCTCTTGCAGAGCTCAAGAGGGCAGATAAATATAAAGGGATGTCCGTTCATATCTGAAGCACTTTAGCTTCTTTGGCTGAAGGCCCCTCAGAGGCTGGTTTCTAATTTCCTTCTGAAAGGAAAGGTCTCAAGGTGTGCGTTTCATGTTTCCTACCAGAGCTGGAGCAGGAGCTGCACAAGAAACCCCAGAGGACCTGCATTGTCAAGATGATGAGCACCAGGAACCTGTGGAAAAACATAGTGGTGCTGTGTGTCAACTCGTAAGTGTGTTGCGTTTGTGGCTGGGCTTGCACTGTTCCTTTGCTAATCAAAGCCAACATCCGTTTGTGTTGAGAGAGCATGAATGTCACATGACCTCGTCCCCAGAGAGACATGAACCTCACATGCCCCGTGGCGAACACATGTCTCGGGTTCCACCTCCCCGTCCTCCTCCTCATGTCTGCCTCTGTGTCTCTGTACAGACTCACAGGTTATGGGATCCACCACTGCTTCGCCCGCAGTATGATGGACCCTGAGGCCCGGCCCACTGCTCTGTGCCACGCTGACTATTACACCATGGCTGGCATCGCCGTGGCAACCTGTCTGGCACTTTGTCCTGCGGTGGGGTTGATGGGTCGTCGTGGAGGGCTGCTTACGTTCATGATCATAACCGCTCTGGCGTCTCTGCTGCAGCTCGGTTTGCTCAACTGTAAGTAGCTTTGGCAGAAGATGAGAAGATGAGCAGTCTGTTAAGCCCCGCCCCCTACAGTTTCTGTCCAAATACACAGATATATCCAGCATGGGATGTCCTGATATCAGTAAAAGTAGACAAAAGTGGTCATTTTCTCCACTCAAACTGGCTGACATGAAAACTAAAATCAATACATTTGATTGGTTGGTTGATTGTCTCAGAAATTACACCCTGCAGAAGTAAACATTTATTGAGTACTTACATTATTAAGTATTTTACAAAGCAAAAAAAAAAAAAAAAATTAAATTCCATTGTCAAAGTAAAAGGCTGAAATGAGAAGAGGATGTTTATTTATTCATTTATTTCTTTTAAATATATCTATTGATACAAGATGTTTTATTCCAACACATTCGATATCAAAAACAATTTTACATAAAAAACACACTAAATACATAAGTACATAAGGATGTGTGTATAAGGAATGCAAATAAATAGGATATTTTTCTTATCATATGCAGAACTAACATAGATCAGTTTAATGTACAGCAGCCTATTAGTTGAAAAAGCAAATAATATCAAATTATATTTAAAATATTAAGTAAAAGTACAAAAATATCAGCATCAAAATATACCTGAGTACCAAAGTAAGTAGAAATGAAAGTCAAATGTCTATATCTTTAATGCTATATTGGTAATAATGTTACTCGTTTTAATTACTGTATGTACTATTAGATAATCTCTAATAATATGTCATTATTTATTAATTTATCTTTATCTTTTTCTAACATGAATCTGCAAGGTATCTAATTTTAATGGAACAAAAACTTCGATATTTGCGTCTGAGATGTAGTGGAGTATAAGCATAAAGTAGCAGGAAATATGCAGGTAAAGTACTGTACATGCCCTTCAAAACTGCTTAAGTACAATCCTAAGTTCAGTACAGTCACAGTAGCACAGCAGTGATGACTGATACACATCTGGACAGGACACATCTGTGCCAACCTCTCACTGTGAAGCAGAAAAATATGCAGGAGAAAAGATCTCAAAGATGAAAAAAATAATGAAATATCTTGAACAAATTAATCTGAGGTTAAATAGTGTTTGTTTCTGATAAAGGTGGCTAATGTTATGCACACATATGCACTGGTAGAAGTCCACAACTGTGCTTTTCTTTTTTGTTTTGTAGAAAAGACATTTAAGGATTTTCTGTACAAGAGAAAAAGTAAAACAGGGTCAGGTCAGAAAAAAATCAATATATATGTATATGTACTGTAGTTATGAAAAACTGCTTTTGCAAACTCGGAAGTTTAAGTCCAACTTTAACTCTCAAATTGATAGGAGTGCATATGACCTATATGTGCAGTACAGTATGTGGTCATTATTTCAGATTTCCTGCTTGTTTGTGCTGCAGTGAGTTTCCCTGTGCACTTTCTAATGTCATGTTCTGTTTTTGTCGTTCACCAGTGATTGGAAAGTACAGCCTCCGTCACGACACAGGTAGGAGGGAGTCTGTGTAGTTACTATGACCTTATGGTACCTTAGAGACGTGGGTAAATTGGAAAAACATTAAAAACTACCTTTAACCCATAAAGGTCCAGCGCTACTTTTATGGCAGTTTCCAAATGAATTTTTCTCTTTATTTAACCATTTTTAAGTAGTTTGTCACATTTATTATTTTATTATCCTCTATATTTTTGGTGTTTTTCATTGAAAATATGGTGTTTTCCTGTATTTAATTAACTGGTCATGTAGATGTTCATAAAAGCTCAGATTAATGTTGAGGGTTATTATATGAAAAACAGAGAAAACTGACTTTTTCAGTAAAATATATCAATAACTGAACATAAACTCATGTGTCCATCCACTGTCATTGATCCAACTCCATGGGTTTTACTGGTGAATCAATGTTGTACAGGATGATGGTGTTTCCACGGTAACTACGGAGCCTCTGAATGTCCAAATAGGTCATATCTTGATGACCATGAAAAGATGACAAACTGTATTTTACAAGAATTACTGACATGTATTAATAGGATTAGTGGATCAACAGGTATTAAACAGTTTACATCAGTAGATGGTTTTGGCCACTGGTGGCGGTTTGGGTCTTTATGGGTTAAAGGTAATGTTGAATGTTGAGTATCAGTGCTTCTTACCTGCATTTGTGCTTTTTTTTCTCACAGTTCTGCGAGACACTCTAAACAGGAAGTTCTCTGTGGCCTTTTCCATCATCGGCATGTTCTCGTCTCACGCTGTCAGCACCCTCAGCATATTTTTCTGCGCTGAAATCACTCCCACTGTCATCAGGTGAGCAGATATTACAACACACTGGGGAGCTTTCTGCCTTTATTTTCATTATCCACATACTGCTGCTGAGAAGGCACAGGAGGCGAGCTGTTACCTCCGTCTCATATTATTCCATATTCTTTCACATTTATAGTATATAATGCTATAAATCCTACAGCTGCTGTTTACTTTCCTTCGTTTTATTAGAACGTAAAAATTACTCTACATACCGTCAGTTTTCATTATCAAAATGGAATAGAAATGTTTTAATTTATTATAGAATAAAAGCCAACAATGAAGTCATTTTGGATTTTCATGCCAATTCTTTGTGACCCAAATAAAAAGCCTTAATGAAGTCATTTTACATAAAACATTTGGCTAAAATATTGAGGCCCACTACTGTATTTTTCAACAGTTCTCAAGAGAAAATAAGAGTATTATCCTGCAGTAAGAACTGAAGTACCTGTTAAACTGGTGATGTGTTATAGTTTATCTTTGTTAGTAGTATTGTCTGAGTCATTTAATTTCTTGTATAATAACTGTAAACTCAGTCTGCTATGACAGATCACATTATAGAACATGATGAAGTGTACAGTATGCTGCAGTGACGACAAAACACTCATTCTGCTGTTGGATATTAGCTCCATCTTGTGGTGAAGTTTTAACTAACAGGACTCCATCTATACATGCTGTTAGTTTATATACTGTATATCAGAGGTGGGTCATGTACTCATATATCCTCCTGAGACCCAGCAATTCATTTTTGTCCTCTGTACAGGGCAAGAGTTTCAATGCTTCACAAAAAAAAAAGCCTGTCAGCTGTAAATCACCTTCCATAAAGGCAATTATTTAATGTATTTACTTTCCTGGGCCTCAGGGGGATATAGATACCACAATGTAGAAATACTCCATTAGAAGTACTCTGTTAATCTTCAAAATGTCGTATTTTCAGTATCAAAAGTAGTGTTATATTATCATATAATATAGTATTCTGTTTTAATCACTAGACAATACATATAAATGCATGTATAAAATATATAATGTTGTAGTTTGTCAATGTAGAGCCTTTTTAGATGCTTTATTGAATCTAAACTGAATATTTAGTAGAAAAGTAATATAGTGATGAAGCATCAAACGTCTGTCACAACTGATTATATGTGACTAAAATCTACAATATTTGTTTCTGAGATTTAGTGGCGTAAGAGTTAAAGTTGCATAAAATTGAAACGCTCAAGTAAAGTATAAGGAGAAAGTACAGTAAAGTTGCTTTTATGTTCAGTATATGATATATTATGCTGAAAAAGCAACTTTTTCCTCTTTTGTGATATGATGAATTGAATTTATTTAGACCTTTTATGAACGTCTACATGATCTGTAAATTAAATATAGAAAAAAAATACCTGATTCTTGTTGAAAAATACCAAATGCAGAGGATATTATAATGAATGGTGATAAAACACTGAGGGTTAAAAATAGAGCAGAATTCATTTGGAAGTCATCACATCAATAGTTCTAGGTTTTTAAGGGTTAATAAGTTTGATAATCACTTGTGTTAGATAAAAGCTGTGGTGATCAGAAGTAGAGGATGATGGTTACAGAGACAGCAGCAGGGTTACATGAACCTCTTCTTGTTCGTCCATGTGCAGAGGTGGAGGTCTGGGCTTGGTCTTGGCCAGCGCCGGCTTTGGTATGCTCACTGCACCAATCATGGAGCTCCACAACCAGAAGGGCTACTTCCTGCATCATGTGATCTTCGCCTGCTGCACCCTGCTGTGCATCATCTGCCTCCTGCTGCTGCCGGAGCCGCGGGGCCAACCTCTGCCGGAGAGCCTGGCCGACGGGGAAACATTCACCCGTCAGACGCTGCTTCATCCTGGGGAGCAGCACCTCCTCCTCGCCAAGAGTGACAGGGACTACTCCAGAGTCCATGACACACCGCTACACCTGTCAGCCACTGGGGGCGCTACAGTGGCAGTAGCCACCGCTCTGGCAGCGGTACCCGCCTCATACGCCCTGGCGACCGGTGGCGAGGTGATTGGCAACTGTGCTATAGCCAATGGGGTGTGAGCATCAAAGCATTCGTCTGTATATGTTTTAATAGAATAACCTGACTGAATGGTTCTGAATCATGAACTTTTGGAAAAACGTACAGATAGGTGACAAAGTAAAGTAAAAATCGGATGGGAGGGGTCTCTTTAAGGATGATAGTATCCCTATCCATGGAGTGTGAGGACTCTGATTGGTTTCATGAGTATGACAATGATACGTGTGGTGTGATGCACACATATGGGAGATTTTGGACTGATGTGTTGAAGAGCGTTCTCCATCACCATCAGCAAAACACCAGCATTGAAGCTGTTCAGCCCGTAAGCAAAAGTGGCTCTAATCCTTTTTCTTCAGATCTGCTTTTTCATAACAATATGAAGAGCTTAAGTGACATGGAATCTGATCTTTTTTTTAGCATCTAATCTTTTCATTTCTGAATTGGGCATCTTCTAGCCTGGGAACCAGATGCATCTGTCTAAGAGATCATATTTCATTCTCTGGCAGCTCATCCTGTCCCTCTACCAACCCTGTGGCAAGGCCAACCACAACCATTTATCTGATAGGGGGCGGGTTCAATGCAATAACTGCCAGAGGCAGCACTTTGTTAAGAACCAAGATCTCACAAGGTCACTATTACCAGCTGGTATGACAGCCCATGTTTCCTCGCTCTGATTGGTTGCAGGTCTCTTCAGTTGTGTCCAGAAGGGTCCCAGACTGTCTTTTGGTGTTTGGTGAGGTGATGCCAGGCTAAACCATTTCCACATATGATCCTAAATCAGACACAAGTTTATTTTTTTTGCAGTGCAACCTCCATCTGAACTGTCAAACAGCAATTCACAAGACTTTTAAGTCACTCTAGATTGAGATCTGTCACAATTCTGCACCAGCAGGAGTCACTGATGGGACACGTGATAGACTGCACAAATATTTTTTGTGATCCTTACATTAGAACACACCTTGAGAGGATGCATCTTCACTGGTCTGTGTATGAAATTGTCAACAATATCATCAATGACTTTGGTTTTTACTTCTGCTTGATACTTTTGTTATTCTTTTGCACATGCAGATCAGTTCACACTAGAATCTGATATTGGTCAGATTATAAAAATAACCCAGACAGCAGAACAAATAGAACATAACTGAACTATAAATCCAAAATGGTATTTATATAATCCAGTATCACAAACCAGAGATTGGCCTCTAAAGTCATTAGTCTGTACAAAATACAAGACTCTAAGTCCTCCTTTCCCCAAGAAAGAAAAACCTTTAGAGGGAACATGAGCACCAGGTCGTGCAGTTTAAAAACATTTTTATGTTGGTTTTTCCTTTCATTGTCACCCATCTGTACTTTTAAGGGAAAAAAGAATTTTTCAAATGAACTAGATGACCTGTACATTTGCGTAGTTTGTAGTGACTATGATTCATTCAGGAGTTGCCAAAAATATTGTACTGGACTAAGTCTATCTGAAGTCGGTGTGTTTTAAATAATATGAAAGTCTTCAGTGGTGTTGGTGATTTTCTTGTCTGCTCTGTCAGGACTTAAAGGTAAAGACGCAGACGCAGACAAGTCAAGAGGCAAAGTAGAGCTGAGTATCTTTCAACAATGTGTGCTCTGTGAGTTTTCCGTTTGTAGTGTAAAGAGGATTTCACTGCATCCTATAGTTCTTTACTTGTTATTTTTTGCACTAAATGTCAGAGACACAATCAAGTGTTTGTGTTTTTGAGCCAACGCATTGGAGCAGCAGGGATTGGCGATACCACTACCACTCTTTTGCATGAAAGGGCACAGGCTTTTCTTTTTTGTGGTCCCTCTATGAAAAGTCCAATGTGGCACTTTATCCTCAGAGATGAGCTCAGTGTAGACACTGGTGTTTTTAATCACTGATGTGGGTGTATGATGGTTGTCTGATATGAAGAACAGCCGGAGACCTTTACAGACTGTAGCTTATAGAGACTGTGCTCAACAAACCTGAGAGTTGAACGGACATGAGTGTGGCCGGCCAGTGTATTACGTTATGTCTTATGATGCTTCTCAGCATTTTTAAAATGGCTTTATCACGATGACTCTGTTCTTTTAACAAAACAGAGAAAGTACAATGTAATTTAAGAAAACCAGTATTTATTTTGTCATGCTGCCAAGGGCAATTTTGTCGCTTGAAATACCTCCTTAATTAGCAAATCTCCCACTCCAACTCTCACTCCTTGTTTCTGTACTGTGGTAATGGTGTAATCCTGCTCCTAGGATGTGTATCTCTAGCCAGAAAGCACAATATTTTACAGTTTTTGACATAAACGTTTGTGACGATTAGAATAGAGCAGTGTAGACATGGCCTAGTTGTGATTAGTGCACACTTATACACTTTACTATCTAAGTATCCTTTAGGGCTGTAATGTAAGGTCTGTATTCATGTGCCATTCTCTCATAACACATAGGCCATCAACCTTACTTTTTTAGGAGTATGAAGCACATCAGATAGATGCACCATCCCATAAACCATATTCCTACATCTGCAGATTTCCAACATTTTCCATGTTTAAACTCATATTTAGTACACAACACGTATTTTGAACACCCTGTGTGGTTTGCTAGTTTGTACGTTTCAACACTCTTAAGGAAAAAAAAAAAACTCAGCCACTAATACTGTTTTCTAAGTGTTATTTTTTTAATATGATGCATTTGTACAAAAAGCCATAGGCCTACATGTTTTGATAATAAACCACTTAATTTATTATGTCAATAAAAGAACACTTGATGGGACTGAACTGTGTTGGAATATGTTAACGAGGCCAGGATGTACGTCTGACGATGATGATGATGAAGAAAAGCTGTCGTGTTCATCAGTTCTATACAATAAACAGGCTGTGGAAAGATAATGCGGTTAAAAATGTTGTGGGTGAAGCTCCAGCTCCTTTTTGATTCTGTTTTCCACAAGGAGGCTGAGGTTGGGGTCTGTCACAGGAACACTGTAGCTCACAAACACTTGCTTTTTGGTCTTCTTTGCTGCAAACGCAACAAAAAGAAAACAATTTAACACATTTCTGATGGGATATTCTTCTAATCTCACAGGTATGATAGGCTGTGACATTATTCATGCAAGTAAAGAGTTTTTATACATATATATATTTTTACAGTGAGTTTATATGAGGTATTTATCTGTGGTGTGTTACCTACAGTAATAATATTAATAATAATAATAATAATAATATAAAATATAATATAAATAAAATAATAATACAGGCTGTCAGAGAAAGCAGACAGGAGGAATAACGGATTCTCTTTACATTTGTGATCCATTATTCATTCACTCTCATTCACACACTGGTGGTGGTAAGATACATCTGTAGCCACAGCTGCCCTGGGGCAGGCTGACAGGAGAGTGGCTGCCAACCCGTGCCAAACAGCCCCTCCAACCACCACCAAACATTCATACACATTCATACACCAATGTGAGTGACACTGGAGACAAGGAGGGTGAAGTGTCTTGCCCAAGGATACAATTAAAATGAGATCATTTTGGTAGGTGTCTAAAATATGTTCTACTGCCCGTGTTCAGCAGTTGCTTATTTTCTTTCCTGGGCCTCAACAAACTGGGGTTGTGTTGACCACCATCTGCTGTAGGTAATGTACTGTGACTATCATCATAATTAGTGATCATTTGAGAGCAAACTTTAAAAAAATGCTATCAGTCATGTCCAAATCATGGCAACTTAAAGGATTTGATAATTAACTACTTTCTAAATAACAGAAATAGTCAGAGAAATAAACTCATATTTCTTTACCTAATCTCTGTGCCAATGAATTTGGAGCAGTATTGGAGGGATCCCCCATGAGCAATGTTGATAATGGCATTGAATCCTGTAAATATAATAGAAACATTTGTTAGTGAGGAACAATTATCAGGTTCAATAATACATTTTGACAAATACAAGTAATTTTTACTTTCTTATTGTGGAATATGAGATCACATATTCCCACACAATATCTTCACGGAGTATGCAGGTAATTAATAAAGATGTACATTTAAATAGGGAAACGTTTAACAGACTGTTACAACAACACTGATGTTTCACTATGATCTAATGCTGATGCTATAATATATCATATATCAGGCAGAAGGACCAAAGGAATAGTCATTTAACTACATGTTGGATTTTTCATGTAGGACTTTTAAAGTATTCTGCTGCTTTAAACGACCTTCACAGTGTCCGTGTACTTTTTATTTTACCCAGCTGCCGTCTGTTTTACTTACATATTTGCTGCTCATTGAAACAGCCAGGTTGGACATGACTGGACTCGAACCGATCCAAAGGAAAAACCCACCGCTGAGTTTCATAACGTGAAAGTGAATAACCTGCTGCAGAATCTTCTCCGAGAAATTGTGCACAGAAATAGGGTCAAACACCGCTCCATTCTGTGTTTCGTTCATTTTGATTAGCTCTTGTTATTGACTTCGGTTATGACTAGCGTCTGAACTCGTGTGTTAGCTGTAAACAACAAAGCTACTTCCGGGTTCAAACAAAGATTTTGCAGCCCAAAGCAATCGATCGCTGTGGTAAATCTGGTTCTTTCGACACTCGATTAGTTGACATGGAGTCAACGTGCAGGTGAGCAGAGAAATAAACACTGGAATACGTTTTAAAACATTAACCCTAAATTGGATGATTAATAAGATTTAACTTTTTTTGGCAGCTCGGAGGGTAGGGTGGCCATTTCCACAACACCAAAAAGGAGGACACTTTAGTGAAGACTGAATAGTCGCAACATATAGAACTTGTGTATTTCCGACTACAATACAGTTTTGTCCATGATAACAATGGTATCATGATAGAGTGATTCTGAGATACTCTATTCATTGTAAGACAATTTTATCTATGATATGTTATGATGTGTGTGAAACAGAAGAGGAAAATGTCCCAGATAAGGTGATAAGGGCTAGTATTTGTATTTATTCAAAACAGACAACTGACTTGAACCTGTTTATCAAAATGCACAGAGCATATTAACATATTAAACATATTAACCAATCAATTTGACATAAAAAATAAATTAACAAATAAATGAATGCAAAAAGTACATGTCCAAGTTAATAATAAGCATAAACTAGACAATTTCCGCCCGCGGAAAGAAATTAAATTATGTCTAGCAGAAAATAAAACTGCGACTATACTCATTCTGTTCTCTCAGTATTTATTTAATATGACAAAGACAAACTGCCTGTCGCCACATTTGACGTTATGAATAATAACCACTAGATGGCAGCACTGTACCAAACTAACACCTGGATCCTCAGAATATTGTTTTTGTGTGATTTTCAGGATATTGTCACTGATGAAAATAAAAGCCGAGTTGAAACCTGTTTATCAAAGTGCACAGAGCACATAAAATTTAGGATCTTAATATATTAACCAATTAGAACAGATTGTGTGTGTATTTCCTCAAGACAGTTAGGGTGAGGGTTAAGGTTAGGGGTAGGGTTAGAGGTAGGGCTAGGGTTAGGGTTAGAGGTAGGGTTAGGGTTAGAGGTTGGGTTAGGGTTAGAAATAGGGTTAGGGTTAGGGCTAGAGTTAGAGCTAGGGCTAGGGTTAGGGTTAGAGGTTGGGCTAGGGTTAGGATTAGGGCTAGGGTTAGGGCTCGGGTTAGGGCTAGGGTTAGGGTTAGGGTTAGGGTTAGGGTTAGGGCTAGGGCTAGGGTTAGGGCTAGGGTTAGGGTAAGGGTTAGGGCTAGGGTTAGGGTTAGAGCTAGGGTTAGGGCTAGGGTTAGGGTTAGGGCAACGGAAGGTCGTAGAGAGACGAAACCTTAACCTACCCCCCCCCTATTTCAGGGGCGCGCTGCGCAGCTGCGGCGTCCCCGTTTCCGTGCGACTCACGGTTTCGGAGATACGGCCGGAAATCACCGTTTTGGGGGCTCTATCTCTGGAACCGTACGTCGCAGAGACACGGGACCAAGACTGGCGCGTTCGGCCACCCCAAATT
>JAPQRQ010000019.1:10705029-10727269 GCA_037367365.1 Apogon talboti | reverse complement strand
GTATATAATTTGAGTATGAATAAAACAAATATTTAGTAAAGGGAATAATAGAATATTTAATACAAAGAAGACATTATAGATTGTTTCTGATTAACACTGTACAAATCAAAGCTGGATGAAGAGACTCAATCTCCACGAGCATTAAAATAAATATGGTTAATAGTCTTTATCCGTAATGCAACATAGAATGTTATATAATTTTCAATGGAACCGGTTTGTAAAATGAATACTTTTGTTCTGTACTGTTTTTATAGTTTAAATTTAAATTTGCACTTGTAACTCTATTCATATTATATGCATTTATGTTTAGATTATAAACTAAACATCATGTATTTTAAGCTTCATTCTGAAGTCCTTGTATGGTAAAACACCTCAGCAGACAGTGATAGCCCTACTTTGGTCCACCCTTGGACGTCTTCTCCATGCCCTCTGGCCCTCGACCATCTTTGTCTGCTTGGTATGTGCCCATCCACAGTCCCATGACCGCCCCCTGGTCTAAATATAAATACCCAGGCAGGGTGTTCCACTGCTAAGGTCACATTACGTCATCCAGGCTGAACTATTCTCAATCATGAAGCCCTCAGGAACGCGTGGAGAGCTTTATGGGTCAAACAAAAAAGCTGTCAGTGGTGGGTTGGGAATGGTCAGTAAAAGTGAGTCATCGGCGGAGGGGCCTTGGCTGGAGGAGAACTCTGCTCGAGAGGTGGACGATACACGATTTAAGCTGGTGGAGAAAGCAAATAGTGGTCCTGCATTTCTTCTAAACATTTCCGGAGTGATTTGAGAGACATGGGTAATGGAATAAACAAGGTAGAGGATTGAATCTCTTCATTCCAAACATTAAAATCTGTATTACCTGCATTATCCTGTTTTCCATTTGTGTCCTTCTTTAACTCCTGCTGCACTTCTTTTAGGTCCTGCCTGATCTGTATCTGGGAAATCTCAAAGGTAAGCTCTCTTGCCACTTGTCATTTCACTAAATAATTGATTTATTTTCAGGATAATAGTCTTGTGTGTTTCAGTTCCTCATTATAAAAGGGGCATGTGGTGAGATGCTACACTGCGCTCGGTTTCTATAGAGTGGAGACATCACAGTATGGAGGAGAGCGACTGAAAGAGAATATTTTGAAGTAAAACTAAATATTGCAGTGTATTTGTGCATGTGTGTCTTTGTATGTGTGGGTGTAGCTCTGTCAGCAGCTGGAGGAAAAAAGATTTGTGGGTTGACGTGAGTACGTTGTGGGAGGGGGTGCCCCGTAGTGTGGGGGTGTCCCTACTATGAACTCTATTTCCATTAGTTCTTCTTAAAAACTCTTTAAAATTAGAATACTGCTGAGGAAATTATTTTTTTGTTTGTTTTTGGTAAACAGGACATGAAGGTTTTTCTGTCAAATAGGAAACATCTAAATAGGGGATGTTTAATGTTAGACCGCTGGTTTTCTTCTGTATTACGTGACAACTTTAGCACAACATTGAAGTTTCTATATTTACAACAGCTAAGTATTGTATTCTAAAGAGGCTGGCCATCTAACAGAGGCAGAAAGCAACAAAAGCACTGAACTTCAAACTACTATATAATTTTGGGGGTAAGTAGCCATTGAGAACATAAAAGAATTATTGGATTTAATTCAGAGTCAAAGTACACTTTGGTCATTTGCTATTTTGTCAACTTTACATTCAATTTAATAGAGTTAGAGAATAGTTATGCCATAGACACAATACATTTTTTTGATGCGGTTAAATCTAAAAAAAAAATATCCACGTCAGTCGTGCATTAAAACCTCCCATTTCCTGTTTTAGTCTGTCTCCTCCAGTCTGAGAAACTCTGACAATGGATCTTTATTTTTATTCTTATATCTGTGGATGTGTGAGCCTTATGGCAAAAGGTTTGGCTAATAAAATGTCAAATGCAAAAACATTCTTTTTCAGGTTTTAACACGAACTATGGAAAAGTAGATCTCATTTGATAAGATAAAATCTAATCTGATCTTTGAAAAAACGTTTGTGCTCAGTGTCTAATAATGAAATACTGCACGATGACATTTAAGCCAAGTAACAAGATTGGCAGGTTGTCTAATGCTATAGTCACATCATGATAAGATTCAGAAACAGTCTTAATACTGTAACTGCATTGGGCCAAATGGGTCATTTATAGAATAAATATTTTCAAACACTTAACAGCTCTGGATCGAAACCAAGAAGTACATTCAACGATGCTAACCGAGGGAGCTCCCTTTAAAATGATATAATGCTAAGCTAAATTATTCATGATGACATTTAACTACTTTTCCTTATCTCCTGCAACTTTTTGAAATAAAAAAAAATCCTCAGTGTCCAAGGTTTTAGTTCATCATGACTGATTCATTTTCAGAAAGGTATATTAACATCTATTGTCGAAATCATGATTTATATTTAATTTCATATTCATCTTAGCTTTCATATGATCCAGTGCTAGTTAGTTCACCTGTTTTAATAGCTGACACTTTGGGTTTTGCATTATAATTATTTAACAGCATGATCTGTATTGAGAAGTTTAGTCAACACACTGTATATATTACTTTAATTAAATGAAAAAATAGACATTAGCTGAATATTAAAGTGTTTCAAATGAAGGTGCACGTTGAGTACTAGTAGGAACAGTCTGAGAACAGGTAGGTAGAGTGCAAATATAAACCCTAAAATGTATATTACCAGTCCCCTTTAACTCATTTACCTCATTCTTAAGCATAGAGTAACCTATTTTACCTTTTACAGTGTAGTGTCAGTGGTCTGTGCTGGGTCATGTCTCTGACTGGTCCCAGCTTTAACCTGATATCAGCACACTTGACACCTCATAAACATACTTTACTGCCCAACACACTGACACTCGTGGCAGTTTGTGATTACCTCAGAGCGACTGTAGTACATAAATAGACCGACTTTAACTACATGGATGTGAGTGTATTCCCTCATGGATGTTAAAAGTTGGACATTGGTCACATGTGCGATCCTTTTACAGTGGGTTATCAGCAGGGTCCACTGTACTCTCATCTTGATGGTGGTGGCATCAGCATCCTGTCAATTTGCAAAGCATGAGAAAAAGTCCTCTTAGCACATCTGTCCAATGTAGAAAACACTTGGCTTCCTTTTGAAGAACAAAATTTGATTAAAACAATTACTGTTTCTTGCTTTGGGCCAAGCTGTTGGACTGTTTTAGAAACATTGGTTTTCCGGTTTTTCTTTCAGTTCAAAACAAGAGCAAAACTTTTAAGCCAGAAGCCAAAATTTGTTTGGGAAACATGAAGGGAGGGGGGAAGGGGGGTTGTTGTTGGGTAGAAAATGCTTTATTTAGTGTGAACCCTCAGATGACATGTTTGTTTGATTGGAGCAAAGAAATATCAGTGATGTCCTGCTTGGGTTTGTCACACACAGATGCACGAGACAAGGAGCTGTTGGCAATGCACAACATCACCCACATCCTGTCCATCCATGACACAGCTGCACCCGTCCTGCAGGTGAGACAACTGGTCTTTGACCCGTTTGACCTCCGTGACCTCCGCGACCAGTTCAGCCTCACCAGTGAACCCAGCGGTGTTGTTTTCGTCCCCAGTGTCCCTGCTGATTAAAACTCATTGTGAAAGTGTGCAGAGCCACCACACTGTCTTCACCACATTGAATATCTTGCTGCAAAGGCGACCAGGGCCATAAGTATTGAGACAGTGACTCATATTTGGTATTTTATTGGTTTTATTTAATTTTATTTTATTTTGTGAGGATTTTATCTGTTTTTTTTTTTTTTTAATTTCTATTCCTGCTTTGAATCCATACAGCACTTTGGTCGACGTCCGTTGTTTTTAAATGTGCTTTATAACTAAAATTGACTTGACTTGATTTGACATTTTGTAAGTAAGTCTGACTATAATTTAAGCATCGATTACTCAGTTTATTCCCTTTCAAATCAAGAATAGTTTTACCCAAAACATAGCAGAAGCTCATCTAACAGCTCCAACATTTCACAACACATAAATATTTAGCTTCTTATCATATATGGTTAGTAAAATAAAAATGTCCAGAGGATATACTTGACCAATCAACAAATCTTTTCAATGCTTCTATCAATTAATCCCCTTCCAATCAACTAGAGTAACTTTCCTAATGACGACTATCTGTATATTATGGATTGATTTGCATTTTTCCATTAAAATAGGATGTGAGATAAGTTAAATACATGAAGACTTATCAAACACAGGTGAAATGGATGCCTTCAGTCAGTGTGAAAGTCAGATGTTCTTCTTTTTAATTTTGCAGGGAAAGTCCTCACCTTCTCTTGCATCAAGTCACAAGATGTGGAATTTACCAAACCCACATTTTCTGACTGATTATTTAGGATTCCAGTGAATATTTGGCAATTTGTATGTTGTTTTCGGTTGATATGCCTGACGCAGCTGTGATTGCAGATGGAAGCCAAAAACGTTTTTCTCACGCATTTTGCTTGAAGTCCATAAAGTTTTGAAAGTGGAACTGCATAAAAAAAGAAAAGAAAAAACAGTTTCTGGCTTTTTGCTGCTGCTTTTAGACACAACAATTTGTGTATGAAAGCGTGGGACAGGTGATTTTCTTATGTGTGTGTGAATGAATGAGTGTGTGAGGTATAAAAAGGAGCTGTGGATTATGGGTAAATTCTAGATTTTAATAAGTTGCAGATGAAAGAATGTACTTGACTTACAATTTCACCATTTTTGGAGAAAATTTTAGTCAGTGTATGTTGTTTGTTGAAAATGTCACACTCACAGTAGACAGAGAGCAGTCATTACATCTGTTAGTTTTAATGAACCAGAACCCGAACCAGATTCTTCGCTTTAATGTAGCTTCGTCAAATACGCGGCATTAAGAAATTGTTCTCGATCCGCCCGTGTTGGACTCGTTTTTGAGAATCTGTAACTCATCTGAGATCTTCAGTGTCCGCTTTCACAACTTTCATCTTTTCTTGTTGAAAGCAAGCATGAGAAGTGCCCGGAGATCTCTGTACACTTTCTCCATCCATGCTTGTATGTTTCATTGCACTGAAGAGAAACAGCAACTTCTATGACAGTATCACTACCAAAACTGGTCAACCACCAAAACTTTTAAAAGGTTTTGGGCCTGAGATGATGTCGCAGATCCTGGACGTCATCATTCGGTACATTTCAACAACTGATCTTTGCTCTTTACTGTCAGATCAGACGTTTTAGGCATGACACATCTTTTTAGATTCACAACCATAATGATGACTCAGGTCTATTTTACCAGTAATGCCCAAATGGCCAGATGGGATGGTTCATTTGCATACCATAACAGTCAAACCTCTGACAGATTGATTTCTTGGAAGACAAGTTGATAGTTCCTGACAGAGGAAGATGTCATTTGCAACCACCAAATCTCTAGACTCCGGCGTGCACTTTATAATATGACACCTGACTTGATAACATCCAGCTCTGCATGCAACAACACACTTTTATCTGACAGACTCAGGATGCGTTTAATCGTGTCATGGTTCGGATGATTTATTAGAGTGATCGTGCAGAGATAAATAAGCTGTAAATATCTGCATAACCTGACTCACACTGACAACACTACTGAAATGATAACTACCATAAATGGCATTTCAACATCTAATCTAATATATATTTATACATTCTGGACATATGGGAAGTATGTAGAGCATTAAAAACAAAAGTTTCAGGGAAAAGACAGCTTCTATAAACCAAAGTGGTAGCATTCAGTGTGACCTCCCTTTGCACTTAACATGTATTTATCCCTTTTGTTCAGATAACATGAGATTTATTGTGTTAATTTTCTGATGTTTTATACCAGGCTTCATTCAACACATGTCAGATATTTCTAACTGGTTGTGCTGCTTCTTATCATGGGGTCAGGGGTCACACTAAATACTGACTTTACCCTTTAGAACCACTTTAATTAATTTTTTTTGTTTGTCTTCTAAGCCCGTGCATGTATTTCCTGTATTTTCTTGTTGTGCCTGATGAAAAGAGAATTAGAAATAGACATGTGTGCACATTTCAACCCTGCAAAAACAACAAAGTTAAAGGTGGCCTGACACTTTTGGACAGTACTGTTTATGTATAAAGTAATTGTAGTGACTTGTAAAACATTGTAATATACTTTCAATAAGTATGTTTGTGTTCATCAATATAAAATTCCACTCGTGACTTTCCAGCAATAGAAAAAGCTGAACAACATACAGTATTCAAGTAAGATAAAATAGTTTGCTTATTCTGACTTTTCTTTTTTTTTAAATATCAACTCAAACATATTCAGTTTACTCTCAGATATGAAATCTGCACACAGTGATAGTATCTTGCTTGAAATTATTACATTATTATTAGCTGGGCTTATTTTTCACTCTAGTAAGTATAAATATGTTGTCACAGGAGACGCTGTAATCAATCAACACTTAAACGCCCTCATGTCTACTCAATAGAGTCATAAATGCTTGTTGAATATGCTGATTAGATGTATGCTGTGTCAGAGGTGTGAGTGTGTGTGTGTGCATGCTGACCTGTCTGGAGCACATCCAGTTGGGGGTGTGTCCCTAAGGGCTCAGGGGTTTTTGCAGCGGTTCAGTCATAACGGGATGAGGTGGTTTATGTCCACTGGGCCATGCATGTACTGTCAGCTGCCAGGTGCACAGTGCTGAACATGCATGCACACACAACGCTGTGTCATGAACTCACACTGACTGTTGCTGAGCTGCAGGGTCAAAGGGGCACAGTTTCAGGGGCAGTCCCATACTCTGAGAGACAGGAAGTGTGTTAGACCCAGTGTTCAAACAGGTGGACAAGATAATGTGTTTTAGTTTTGTTTTTTTTTTACTTTTGCATCTTTTCAACACATATTGCACATTATCATTTTTTCCAGTCTAAATTATTGCATTTCTTTCCCTTTTAGGAGATGACATACCTTTGTATATCTGCAGCTGACAGCTCAAGGCAAAACCTGTGAGTACTTTGTACTCAGTAACATATTTATAAATAATATTCACATCGCAAGTTTAAATGCAAAGACTCCAGAAACAATAATTTTTTTAGACCATGCAAAGATTGCTCATTCACACAGACAGATGGACACTTAATGGATCTCTGAGGGGAAAATGCACTGTTCCTGCAGCCCAAGTGCAAACAGTGGAACAGCTTCCTAATGTGCCCATGTTATCACAGTGGTCCCATAATGATGAAAAAAAGATTTTCAACACAAAAACCAAAATGATGTAAAAAGTCCTAAAATTCTAAGTGTACTTTTAGTGTAAATGCAAATTAGCACAAGTCAGAAATATAGCCATTTTGATGCAGTGCACTTTTAAAGCACAGATAAAATACTTTTAGACTATGATAGGTTGCTATGGCCTACTGAAGTTGAGAGTGACCATGCTTCCAATGACTTTTTAATGCTGGTATCTAATGATAACAAGACACAGAATATCATTGTAATCAGATATCAAATAATAGATTTTTTTTTGTATTATCAAGAAAACAGACATTTGTTGAGAGTAGCTTTTGTTTTCTGCCTATTGTAGGTTTATCAAATATGATACCCGATTAATCGGCGGGCCGATTAATGGGTATGCGCAAAGTGAAAGTGAAACTCAATACGAGTTACTAATTTCTTTCCATCTCCTGCTGTTGTGAGGCTCATTTACCTTTTCCATACCTCCTGAAACTGAGCAAAATTTCATTTGAGGGAGGAAGGATGCCCCCCTGGGTTATCGGCCATTATATTGGATATTGGCCAATATATCGGATATCGTTTTTTTTAAACCCCCAATATTGGTATCAGCATTGGCCCTGAAAATCCCATATCGCTTTGTATGGAAATGAAAAATGCTGCAAGACCACTAAGAACACCTGAAAAATGAATTTTTGGTCATAGATACCAGCATTTAGGCTACAAACATATCACATAGAAAACACTAAAACTCAGATTAGATGTAATCTTTCAGTAATGCAAGCTGTACCGAGTTTATACAAAAACATCAGAATAATTGTAAAAGTTTTTTTGTCAAATAACAGGTTCATAAGTCTGATGGTATAAAGACTACGGACTATTATTTTACGTAATCTATTATCAGATTATGTAAAATACAGCTCTGGAAAAAAAATGAAGAGACCACTGTAATTGTTTCTAAAACCAGCATCTCTTCATGTGCTCAAGAGGAAGATGGATGGTCATAAGCCATCAAACAAAGCTGAGCTGAATAAAACAAAAATGTTCATTTTACTCTAACACATACCTATAAATAGTAAAACCAGAGAAACTGATCATTTGCAGTGGTCTCTTCATTTTTTCCAGAGCTGTATTAGAGGTTAAATCAAATGACCAAAGATTAGATTGTAAACAGATGCAAATATTTATACTGTTGTAGTCTCTATCCAATTTCATGTTCAGTTTTGATGATTTTATGTTATTTTTTAAACTGTGGCAGAGTTCAATACTTCAGAGACAGCATCATGTTCATCCATGAATCCCGAATGAAAGGAGAAGGCTGCCTGGTCCACTGGTGAGTGGAGATGAATCCTGAAAACGGCTAAAACTGGCTAAAATTTGCCTCCTTGGTCAACACTGAGATGATTTTAATCATGTTAAAATCATATGAGGTGACAATATACAGTATAACTTTGTGAGAGTAAAACCAATTATTGACTGTAATAGCATTTGTCTGACTGTTTCTGTATTACAAAAACGACAACAAATGAACAGATAATGCAAGTAAGCAAGGCTTTAGATGGGCTCATGCTGTGAGGTGTTGTGTTCTCAGCGTGGCCGGAGTGTCTCGTAGCGTGACGCTGGTGGTCGCCTACATCATGACGGTGACGGGCCGAGGCTGGGTGGAGTCTCTGGCGGCGGTGAGAGCGTGCAGGCCGTGCGCAGGACCAAACCTGGGCTTCCTGAGGCAGCTGGAGGAGTTTGAAAACACTGAGCTGACAGAAGTAAGAGTTATAACACTTAGGGTTGTCATTGTTCCAAACACATCACTGCTTCATTCAAGCAGATCATCCGCATCTGCATCTGTCTTTTGTTTTCCTTCATCATTCTGTCAACAGAATTATGTACCACGTATTTATGAAACTTAGTTAACAAACAAATCCAATTACAAGCATGACATGAACCCTCCAAAACCAATTTAGCAACAAATTCCATGAATGCTCAGTTTAGATATGAGCACAATACTGCAAAATCATCTGTAGATTAACACAAATATCAATAGTGTAAGTCAAGAGCAGCAAAAGTCCAAGTAAAAGTACATGCTTTCTGAGTCAAATCCTTCTGCTCCTCTTCTTCTGTCTGATCCATGATGATGTGATGCTTAACTTGTGTGGATGTGAGTGGAATACTGACCAATAGAAGAGCTTCTACACTGAGAAATGGTGTTCAACCCCAGAACAGCCTCAGTTATTATATAACTGTTATTGTTTTTAATTTAAAAGTTCTGTTTGGTTCTGAATTTTAGCATATTTCCATAAGAAAATAAGTGGTTTAACTTTTATTTGCATGAGTGGATGATGTCAAATAGAAAACCATTCGCTCTTTATCTTGTGCTGTTTTAGCTATAACAGTTTTACTCACTTTAACTGACATCTGAAGAGGTAGTTTCTCCAAACCTTCAACTGAATACTTTGCCATGTCTCTTATAAAACTTACCATTTGGATATTTCTTTCTGACCTTGTGCGCTGTTTTTCATAGTTTTTCATGATTCATTGCACTCTGTCCAGTTTTATGTATAAATTGAGCTAGTATGTTTGTATGTTATGAAGCGGAGCATGACGTAGCTCCATGTATTTGATCCATAATCTACTGTTACTGCCAGAGGTGACAGTTTGATGATTAAGTTTTTTGCTTCAATATCTGTACATTTATACATTTGTTTGATCAAAGTAAGTCTTCAAATGTTAAATTTCCAAGTTTGTTGAATATAAACAAAGGATCATGTGTGTGTCTCAAAAAAATAAGGTTTTGTACAGGTTTTGTATAACAACACAATGTCATTTTCACAAATGAACCTGTGACTCTAACTGAGACTCTAACTGAGACTGTGATTCTAACTGTGACTCTAACTGTGACTCTCACTGAGACTGTGACTCTAACTGTGATTCTAACTGTGACTCTAACTGAGACTGTGACTCTAACTGTGACTCTGAGACTGTGACTCTAACTGAGTCACAGTCTCAGTTGAGTCACAGTTGCAGTTAACAACTGAGTCACAGTCGCAGTTAAGAGTCACTGCGATTCTTAACTGCGACTCTTAACTGTGACTCTAACTGTGACTAAATGTGACTCTAACTGTGACTGTGACTCTAACCGTGACTAACTGTGACTCTAACTGTGACTCTTAACTGTGACTCTAACCGTGACTGTGACTCTTAACTGTGACTAACTGTGACTCTAACTGTGACTCTTAACTGTGACCAACTGTGACTCTAACTGTGACTCTTAACTGTGACTAACTGTGACTAACTGTGACTCTAACAGTGACTCTAACTGTGACTCCGCCTCTGTCTCTTTACATCGTTGTCTCATTTTTCCATCTGACTCACTTTACTCTCCCTCAGTATCGGGTCTGGTGGAAGGACCGCTACGGGAAGAACTCCTTCAACGACGACGAGGAGGTCGAGGCTCTTTTGACTCGAAAATTTCACAGCAGCGGCAGTAGCAGCAGCGATGCCATGGCAACCAGCATCACTCCACGGCTGGCCACCTGAGAATTCTTCAAATCTAACCCAGGCAGCAGAGAACTCAGTTTAGGGTTTCTTCACGGACCATGAAACCCACGAGCTGTTTAAAAGCGTCATCAATCCTGCATTGATCTCATCGAAAATTCAGGAGTGATGCATGTTGAATAGGTTAAGAGGTCATGCGAGCGGGGATTTTCAACATGTCAATACGTCGAGTCCCCTTCGAACATCATGTCCCTGTTTGTAACTGTCAAAACAACATGCAAGGGCAGTCAAGCATAAGATCAAGGAAATATGTAGTTACACTACGCACTGTGAAGCCACATTTCCAAAGCATCTCACCACTGTCAGTTATGTTATGCTGTGTTTTATACTTACATTATGAGTGTCACTTCATAAATTTACACTGTGGAAGCCCAAGATTACATTATGAAAGAGTACATTCGCAGTATTTTCATTTATTGTTGTGGCATTATTTTCTTTTGTTGTTTTTATAAAAGGTGAATGGTCAAAAATAACTTCAGTTTTGCGTCCCTGATGTGCTCTAAAGGCAGCATTTTCCAGCTATAATCTAAGAGGGTTTTTAAAGAGGTAATGTATGTATATTTTTCCTCTACATTTTAGCTTTCCTAAATGATTTATAACCATTTATTATAGTATTATCAACTGCATTTTACATTTTTTTTGTGAAAATCAGGTATTTTCCTCTATGTAATTTACTGACCATATAGAAGCTCAGAGTCAATTCAAAGGTTATTACATCAAAACAAGGAAAAAAATGAAGGAAAATGTCACTTTTTCAGTAACATACATCATTATATGAAAGTAAAACCACTATCATTTGTCAAACTACATTAGTTTTACTAGTGAATGAATGTTGCATAAAGTGACAGTGTTTCCATGTTCAAACGTCCAAATGGGAGAAACTGTATTTTAGCTGAATTATTTTAAGGTAATGATAGGATTAGTGCTTGAAACCTTATGACACATTTTAGATTAGAAGAAGCCTTCAGTTGCAGGTTTAGGTCTTTAAGGTTTAAGAGGGAACAGACTTTGAAATTCAAGCCACTTCATTAATCAGTTTATCATTTATATTCTAAATCAGTAAATGCAGATACATGGTTTAAAGAGGAATAAAAAATCGAATCTGAAGGGGAAGAAAAGCCAGACAAATGTATGAAGTACAACAGCTGGTCCTCCACCTGCCGACAATAAGACACTGTAAATATTATCAGTCTCATGGTGCAAGTACTGGTTCTGTTTTATGCTATATATGAAAAAAGGTGCAGGATACAGGAGAGGTTAAAGGTCAAAAACTGGATTATGAAGACACCTTCTATTTATAAATGTCAACAATCATATTAAATGAAAAACAGATGTTGCTTATTTCATCAAAGTTAAAAAAAAGTAAGAAATAGAAATACATAGGTTAAATAAAGTTTCATCGACATGATAAGTTTGAGTATTGACTTTCGTCCACATGGTGATGTAACGATAAACAGACATGTATTCTTCATGGATATTTTAACACTGACCTTCTCTTGTGAGTCCATCAGATGAGTTGTGAATATTGTCATTCATCTCAAACCACTGGAATAAACAAGTCTGTTTTCATTCACTAGTGCAAAACCAGAACCTAAATGTTCAGCAACAAGATAAAAAAATACAAAAAATAAATAAATAAATATTTGTTTTTTTGGGTTCACACTTAAACTGTAGGTTTTAATAAGAGATACAGATAGAAAAAAAAAGTTTAATTCAATATGAAACAGTTCTCTATATATTTATTATGCTCTAACTATTTGATTTGTGATTCCTGTTTTAACTTTTTCCCCTAAATTTAGTCTGTTGGCTGTTTTTACCTTACCTTATGAGTTTCCTGCTTTTGCTGTAACAAAGCACTTTGTAAACTTGTAAATCTGTATTTTACTCTTCAGCTTTTATTTTTTAATTGCTCTTTTTCTGATATATATTATGTACTGCAGTTGTTTCATTTGTATTCATTTTGCTTTTACTTATTTTTATGCCTGTGTGATATACTTTGTGATACAAGTATCGGAAAGTGCCCTGAAATAAAGATTATTCTGATTAAAAGGTGCCATATATATAAGTTCATATTGTTAGTTTTCATAAGGGAAATGTATAATGTATGCCTCTGAATTATGATTTTTTTTCTTATTATTTTATTGGTTTATTTGACAGAGACAGTGCACATTAATCAACATTGCTGTAAATCTGCCTGAATTTATCAAAACCTGTTGTCGATGGACAGATTATTTAGTATCTTCCTAAAAACACTAGTAAAATATTTAAGTTACAATTATGTTAATCATTTATAAGCATGCACACTGGATAATAAATACATATTGATGTAATTAAAACATTATTTATACTATCCCTTTGCCACATCGTGTACTATTTATAGATGTACTATTAAAAGATGCAACACAAACACACAATTTAAACTATGCAGGAAAAGAGACATGCTTCTACACCAGGGGGGTCAAACATTGAATTTGCAAAAAAAGTGCAAAAATCATACCGAAGATATTAACAGTCAATGGTGTCAAACTTATTTTAGTTCCACATGCTAATCTCCAACATTTTAAGAAGATTATGCCTGTTACTGAATGTTTTGAGTCTTTATATCCGCAGTGATCTGTAAATTGTAATGTACATGTGTAAATGATAAATTGAACCATAATATTGTTAAAATTGCACTTATGTTTCTTGTTTGTTCAGGTTATTGACTTTTTTTGTAAAAGAAGTTGGTTTTTATAATTTAATTTTGCTTTTTTGCACTGCAACAGGGAGAAAAATTTGGAGTTATCATTATTTACAGGTTATTAAGCTCTTATTTTACTGGTCCACTTGAGATTAAATTGCATGTGGCTCCTGAACTAAAATGAGTTTGACACCCCTGTACTATACTATTATAACCACTAACAGAGTAAAAATAGAAAAAGTAGTAGAAACTATTTCATTTGATGCCATTTTTTTATTTTCTTCATAAGCTTCTTATAGAAACTGTGCTTATTTTTAGGTTTGTGTATCATCGTCTCTCATTGTGCTTTATGAGCCACGGTTCGTCGTCATCTCATGTTCCTGTTTACATCCGTTGTATTTTGGTCCATAGGAAACGCACTTCTGTGGATGTTCTGCTCATCATTTCTGCATCAGGACCACTCTGGAGTGACTTTTCGTAAGGCTTTATCATTTCACAGAATT
This sequence comes from Apogon talboti, assembly GCA_037367365.1. Lineage (NCBI taxonomy): Eukaryota > Metazoa > Chordata > Actinopteri > Kurtiformes > Apogonidae > Apogon > Apogon talboti. Next base: position 10,713,334 of record JAPQRQ010000019.1, on the reverse strand, counting down.
GTTTTCGTCTCCGTCCGTCGGTTTCCCACGTGTGTGTATGACACGGTGTGTGTGACAGGGTTTCCCCGGCGGTGCGTTACTGGTGATCGGCCGCTATGTGCGCAGATAAGCTTCTGAGGAGCGCAGGGAGGCGGGCGGAGCGCAGCGCCGTGGCAGGTGCGTCCTCCTCCTCCTCCTCCTCCTCCTCCTCAGCATCCTCGGCACAGTCTCCGCCCTCCGGAGAAACATTTAAGCGGGCCCGTCGTAAAGATGAGGGCTTTCTGACACTGACTGATTCCAAAACTTGACGTGTTTCGAGTTTCACAGGTAAGACCACTTAGACTGGCTTCCCAGGCGCGCGTCTGCGTGGGAGCCTGGGGGTTTAACCCTAAGTGAGTCCCGAGTATCATTTCGTGCTTAACTCTCTGTCAAACATCAGCACATGAAACTTGATCATTACAGGAGCTGATTGTGGAGGTTTTTTTTTTTTTTGCGCAGAGATGAACCCAGATGTGGATTACTCAGGCTCGGGGAGCAGCGGGAACGGAAAGCTGCGCCAGTGGCTGATCGAGCAGGTGGATTGTGGGAAATATCCCGGTCTGGTGTGGGAGAACGACGAGAAAACCATCTTTAGGATACCATGGAAACACGCCGGGAAACAGGACTACAACCGAGATGAGGATGCCGCGCTTTTCAAGGTAAGAGACCCTCAACATCCGAGCCGTGCACGTAACGGGACTCTGAATAAACACACGAAGAACCACCCAACAGAAAAGTTTTACAATCTAGTAGTGAAGGATTATCATGCATTAAAACCCTTACTATAGTTAAAGAACAAAAACATCAAAATATAGCACAATTGAAGAACTAACACGCAGAATAGAAAAAAAGATTACTATATTATGAATGCTGTTCCATTATATTTATGATGCTCATCTTTAATGTTGCAGGTGGTAATTGCAGGTTACATTAATAATCTGATTCTTTTAAGTTAATAAAGTTACATATATAAATATGATGAAGTTGAAAGTACAATATTTACTTGTGAGATGCAGGGGAGTAGAAATATAAAGTGTATTTAAGCATACTTAAGTAAAGGTAGTGTTACATTTCAATGCTTAGAGAGCTAAAGTGAAAGCCTGCAACTTAAAAACTAAATAAATACACGTAATTTTTATCTATTTGTATAATTTTTTTCAATTTCAGAAAGCCATGATGTGCACACTTGGTCACTGAGAATTAGTTTACATGTTTTTTAATGTTTTAATGCATTATGTAAAGGATTATACATTGCCTTGTGTACAATCTAAGCTTATTTATTGACTAAATATCTATTTAGCTGATATCACAGGTTTCTTTTTAATGCTAGATCATGGTAAAGTCGTGCCCCTCATCTGTCCACAGGCCTGGGCGTTGTTTAAAGGCAAGTTTCGTGAAGGTATTGACAAACCAGACCCACCGACCTGGAAGACGCGCCTCCGCTGTGCCTTAAACAAGAGCAATGACTTTGAAGAACTGGTGGAGAGAAGCCAGCTGGACATCTCAGACCCGTACAAAGTCTATCGGATCATCCCTGAGGGGGCCAAGAAAAGTAAGTGTCAGACAGAAAGTACATTTATAAGGGCTCTGATCATATACTCAGCAGTGCTCATGGTGCTTAATGCATGAAACAATATAGGATGTGATCTGACTGTATGTTGTTCCTTGTGACTTTATGTGAAGTAGACTTAGAGTTTGATCAATTAAATAAAGTGAATTCACAGTTACTTACATAGAGATTTGATGCCAGTTTATCTATCTATGTAGAAAAGTTAGCTTCTCTGTAAGAATGGCACTTATTCTAATATAAAAAAAACAAACAAACTAAAACTTGTTTAAAACAAACACATCATCTGTCTTATTTACACTTTTTGGATGTATTGATCAGGTCTGCAGCATTTTTTCCCGACCACTGGGCTATACTTAAACATGTAAATGTTCATTTGTGCATTAAATTATGTGTCATACAGTAATTATGCATTATTCAAGTATGACATGTACTGTTAAAAAAAGTGTTAGCATAATTCTTGGGGGAAATTAATTCCCCACATCAAACATGTGATATAAGACACATATTTTGAGTAAAATGTCACTGAGGTATCATAAACACAGTCTGGGGCTTTTGTACATGACAGTAAATGACTAAGATAGATGCATCGTTGTGTGACTTAAAAATGTCAGTGATGGTTCAGTAGGAGAAACCAAACCACCAGTTGGGCTCATGGTTCAAGGTGCGGAGGTGCAAAGAGGTGTTCATCTCCGTCTGTTCAGTGAACGTCTCCATGTTGCATTCAGGGCCCAGACAGGAGGACAGCCCTCTGAGTCCTATGAGCTACCCAGTGCACTCCTCCTACCCTGCTCTGCAGACTCAGGTAATTTACATGAACACACACATGTGTAAGGCTGGCTTTAGAGAGAGATAGAGACAGAAACACTGCATGAGTAAACTTACCGTGCATGGATGAACGACTGCAGAAACACAGGATAACAACTGACGGCTACATTTGAATGAATTACATCCAGAAGTACCAAAAGAAATTATTAAAATACAGGAAAATCCTGACATAACAGCACAAAATAACAGTAAAGGTACTGATATCATACTGTTTAAATACTTCATGTCAAAAGATCTGTATTCAAAACCTTGTTTAAGTAAAAATATGTAAGTATTATGTAGTTAAAATCCAGAAAGTCAAAGTAGTGATGTTTTTGGATATTACCACTGCATTAATGACTATGTTACATTTTACTCCTCTGTATGCTCAACATTAAGCTCATTTTCATTATGACCCCGCCCCCCAAATGGGAGGCAAGGGGTATTGTTTTTGATTCGTTTTGTTTCTTTGTTTGTTAACACTTTAGCAGCAAAACTATTGGTTGAATTGATACCAAGTTGGGTTTATAGATTGCCGGTGACACAGAATAGATGTGATTACATTTTGGGAAAAGTAGGTTAAAGTTTTTTTTTTTTTTTTTTTTTTTTTAACATTTAATTATAATTTTTTGAATTTAAAATGTATATAAAAACATCAATTTTGTTTTAATTTACTTCAAACTTGGCACATATACTGTATAGAGGCAATTGATATGCTGACATCAGTACATGCATAGACATGAGGACATCAGCTGGATCGATGGGTGGGTATTTATTTGGCTGCAGTGCAACTTTACCACCGCATATGACTAAATATCACACACTGGAATTACAATAAGAAAGAAAAATACACACTATTTCATATTAAATGTTACAATACAGGTAGTGGGTTGAAGAGAAAACAGCCTCAAAAAGTGCTACAAGAACAGTTAAACAAATGTCAAAACCAGTGGTTTCATTACAGGTGGTTTTTCATTCTATTACGTGTCATTAGTCATAGATGTAAACAACATGTGTGTCTCTAGATGCAGCAGTACATCCCTTCTGAATGTGGATGGAGAGACTACTGCCAGGACCAGGCCTCTCTGCCGGAGCTGCCCTTCACTCAGTGTCCCTGTCCCCCCCGTAGCCTGCCGTGGCCGGCCCCGCCCATGGAGAACGGTACAGTCCTGAGCATCAGCATCGCCAAAGCACAAGTCAGTCCGTCTGTACGTTATGAGCTCTTATCTATGTGTGTGTGTGTGTGTGTGTGTGTGTGTGTGTGTGCGTGCAGGATATCAAATCAGAGCCTCCATTTACTCGTACGGTCCGGCTGATGGTCAACCATCACCTTTCAGTTTGGACGCTGGTATGAGGTCGGCGGAGGCGCTGTCAGGTACACACACACCAATTCACTCTTATAATAATTCTAAACTTGCACTTCCCCTGCCTAATAACTTTGAGTTTGATGTTCATTGATTCAGATTTATTTATTTAGGTATTTACTGCTTGGATTTAGATGCTCAGTTCAACAGTTATTCTGATGAAATCAAAGGAGGAGGAGTAGGGCTGACATCGTAGACATAGATTAGACATGAACTGTAGCTTTGAGTCTGTCATATGCAGTCATGCCCAATCCATAGATGCATTGTATTGAATGTCAAACATTAAATTGCAACCTCTGCCCACTGTAGGCTTTTTAATTTATAAGAATAAGAATAAGAATAAGCGTTATTGTCATTGCAAATACTATTGTACAGTGTAATGAAATTTGGTTTTATTCATTCTGTAAGGTGCTCAGGTAAATAAACACATCAATTATACAGTCAAGAATCAAAAAGTATAAGTATAAAACAGTCGGTGGACTTCCACCAGATCAGTGGTATCTGTATCATTAGAGAGCTGAGATTTTTTTTTTTTTTTGCTATTTGGGTATTTTCATGGAAATCATGAGCACTAATTCATCATAAAGTCCAGACGTGTTGAGGAATAATTATGTTCCTGTAGTCTAGGGGTAAATTATGATTTAAGGTGATCATTATGTTTAAGTTGCATTATAATTTAGTTACACATTAATCAATTTATTTATCAATTTAGCATTTTCATTGTATCATCATCTGTACTGTGTGACATCACCGATTCAAATTAAAATAAAGAAAGCTATAATTCAATGCCATTTCAGCAATATTTACATTTAGTACAACTCTGGACTCTGGAGGGTTTTAGTAATAATCCCATGTGTCCCCTCTGCTTCACCCAGACCCCCGCCTCCATGTGTCCGTATATTTCCGAGACACTCTGGTCGGGGAGGTGACCACCACCAGCCCAGAGGGGTGTCACATCAAACCGTACTCCCCAGAGGAGAAGCTCTACGTGCCCCCTGGAGGTCCCGAACTGGTCCCCTTACCCGTGGAGAGCCTCTCAGCCCAGCGGAGGTCAGACGAGTGTCCGCCCAGTCCTCCGTCTGCCCTGGAGACAGGGGTGTTGGTGTGGATGGCCTCAGATGGACTGTACGCCCGAAGGATGTGTCAGAGCAGAGTGTACTGGCAGGGAGGACTCTCACCGTACGGAGACAAGTTCAACAAGCTGGAGAGGGACGTCCCATGTAAACTCCTGCACACACAGGACTACCTCACAGGTGAGACGCTCAACAGCACAGCGAAGTTACAGAAAAGGGAAAAACATGTACATCTACATTCCCCAGAGGTCCTAAAATTCATGTTTCATCCAATGAAAATGCTCTGAAATTCTGAATGTGTCCATGTCAAAAAGACACAGACTGCAGCTGAGTATTTCCATGACTAATTCAACCGCTTACTTTTATCATTAAGTGCTCTACCTAAAAAATATCAGGTTATGGACCTGAGTGTCTAAAATCCTGAATATCGAAGGATTCACCCATCACACGAGGCAATGGAAACCTTTTTCAAATTAGGAACTTTGGGTTTAAGGGAATTAGAATCAAATGGAAGGTAATAAATCTAAGTTTACCTTAAACACCTTCCATGACTAAATACTGGAGTGTAGAATAGGACACAACATCAATAAAAGAGTAAGTCATATTGTTTGATTTGCATTTTATCCTCTTGAGAGCCAGCAAACAGGAGTTTTACAGCTGTATTGAAAAAAGAACAAACAAACCCCCCCCCCACAAAAACTGCAAAAGACATTCCATTAAAAAAAAAAAAATTATCTAAAAAAAACTCTTGCGTCATGATGTTTCCAATCGAGGCAATTATTTAATGTGAAAAAGCCCAAATGTTTACTTTCCTGCATCTCAGGAGGACGTGTACGATACTGGTGACCGATAACAGAATTTTAGTTGAAACATGGAGGAGTTGGAAGTTAAATGCAGTAGCTGTGTTTCCATAAAAAGACAAGTGGATTTGAAACTAAAAGAGGAAATGAGAATTATGTGCATTTCTACAAAATGACTGAATCTGTGATATTTTTTTATGGGTTAACCAAAGGAACAGTTTGGTCTCTTTGTCCAGACGGCCACGCTAGCTGTTGTACTACCAGTCATCATTATGGAAACAGTCCACTGAATTTAAAGGTGTTCCCATTAACTTCTACAAAAAGTAAAAACCACAACAAGTAAGAATAAAGACTTTTTGGTGAAATTTAGAAGGTATTTTTTCTCCAAATTTTGCTAAACTTCTTAAAAAAACCTCAAGTGTTAAGTTGAGATTCTGTGCACTCGGTTGTGTGTCGTTAAAGTTTGCTTGTGTGAAACTGACAAGACAATCTAGTGAAAAAATATACAAGTTCTGTCTTTTTCCTTTTTAGTATTATAGACATGATGTAACATTTATCACAGAAATGCAGGATTGATTCCATCCTGAGTTATTCTGTAACTCCAACCCCCATCGAAACCCTGTTGAAAATGATTTTAATGTAGTCTAATGAATGTGCAATGTTTAGTCATAATAATAATAATAATAATAATTTTAAAAAAAGATGAATTACAAACAGAAATAGAACAGAAATTTCCTGTTTTGGGGGTTGCGGTTGCAGTTCCTAAATTTTAATTTTGATACCTTTCTTGGTTTGGCATGAATGTAAATTAGGTAAATGTGGATTTTAGGTTGAACCAACTGTGGGCTTTCATCAAAATAACCATCAGATTAATAAACTAAATTTACTTTTTTACTCATCGGTTAATCAACGGATCATTTCTTTTCAAAGCGTAAACGGTCAATCTGAGCGAACTCTGATGTGAGCTTTCGATATCCGGTGTGATATAACAATGAGCCCAGTATCTGACTAATTGGTAATTAAACTAATGATTCCACCACAGTTAACATCCTCAGTGGGCGTTTTCGCCGGTTAAACTGACTTAAAAACTCAAAGGACTCATTTACTGTAAGTCAGATTGCATAAAAGCAAAACCACGGAGAAACAAAAGCCCCCAGGAAAGTCAGCACCACATAAAACAGTGGCAGACACACTTTTTTTAAGTTGTACTTCATGATAAAGTGACAGTCACATGATCATCCCACCCACATGCCATGACAGCCCCAGCTGTGTGACTCTGACACCTAATTGTATTTGCATACACAGTGTGACCAGGACTTTCCATTCAGATCACCCCAAAAGGTCACGCCATTTCAGATAAAATTCTACTGAGCTGATGTGAATCAACTGGTTCAGGTGGAGTCTGTGTTTCAAAGGCATTTAACAGTTTGGATGTTCTCATCTTTTTCCATCAGAGATCCAGAGTTATGGGCTCCACGGTCGGCCCCTGCCTCGTTTCCAGGTTCTGCTGAACTTTGGAGATGAGTGTTTGGACCCACAAAGACAAAGAAGGACCCTGACTGTCCAGGTGACGCCCTGTTCTACAATGCACTGTTTTATACTATTAAAATAATCCTTTATAACAACTAAATTAAAACCTGTAAGACTGACGGTCTTTAGGAAAATCTCTGGACTCAAGTCACTTAAATTGTGTTTCAAAACTTTAATTTTAATTATCCTGAGTGAAAACTTGTCTGGCTGACAGCGCACAGCCACTTCAGAGAAATGAACATATGCTAATATGAAACAGTTTTAACATAAGAAGATTCAGAATCCAGCAACACACACCAAAGCCGACAACAGAGATATTAAAACCTCAATTAAAAGATTCATTAACTCTTTACAGGGCAATCATTGAAATACTCTGAAATTCAAAAATTCAACCTTAGTGTGTTATTGGACATTGTCATCTACCTCCTCATCGGTTGGCATGACAACAGTCTCCCTCCTCTTGCCATAAAACATCAGAGCAGTAGCAGCTGCTGCAGCAGAAATACAACATGCAGGTACCAAAACGAGTGGGAGTGGGTCGAGCTGATGCTGTCAGTCAGTGGAGAAAGAGCAATTTATATCTTTAAATCTAAAGTATCAGTGAGTTTTTACTGGCTATACCCTGTCATTTGGTCATTTTCTGAATACAATTGGCCTTAACCATTGAAATAAGTCATGTTCAACACCATCTACTGTAAATAATAATAGTAAAGAAATGGAACATCAACTGGAAATTAGTGTATTTTTCATGCAATATGAAAAGTAATTCTATTTGGTTCTAAGCATTGAAACAAAGCTAGAAACTGGACAAAAGCACTTTTTATTACCACTAAAAGTACTCATTACTTTAGGCCTTTGTAACCATAAAATGTTATTATATAACAATAATTATATTCAGCTTCATGTAGTGATTTCATAAAAAGTCTTATGCACCTCGATGGAACAGAGCATGTGCAGTAAGGAGCATGTAGGTTTGGAGTAGGGAACAATACAATACTACAATACAATTCTTAACCCTTTATTGGGCAAGTGACTATTTTTGGTAATTTCCGCATATATTACAAGACAATGACAGCAACAGTTACAGTGAGGACAGTGAGTCAACAATTTCAGGTCCAATGTGGTCTACAGGGTCTGTAAGGTCCA
>JAPQRQ010000019.1:10693701-10704997 GCA_037367365.1 Apogon talboti | reverse complement strand
CTAATGTAAGTAATGATGTTCAAAGGGATAATGTGGATGTTGACAGGTGTCTGGATCAGCACTTATGTTGTTGTAATCTTCTAAAATACATGTTCCTTTCATCTCACATGTTTTTCTTGTTATTTGTATATATAGTACTTATTTATTAATATTTTTTTACCACTTATGGGTAAGGAACCAAATATGGTAACTAACAATAACCTTGATTTTCTACATAACAATGAAAAATTTCACAAAAGTAATACAGTCTTGGTCCTCCAATAACACACTAAGGTTGAAATTTTGAATTGTAGAGTATTTCTACACGTGCCCTATAAACGGTTAATCCAATGTATCGCAAATACATAGGGTTTCCAAAAACTGTTTTCCATTACTGTATTTTGGCCTTTTGTTCTTGCTAACATATCGTGTTGCAGCTTTTCACTGACCTTCTGGTGTTGCAGGTGGAGCCGCTGATCGCCCGGCAGCTCCTGTACTATGCCCAGCAGACCGGCGGCCACTACTTCCGCGGCTACGAGCACCCGGGGGTCCCAGACCACATAAACCCCCCTGAGGACTACCAGAGGGCTATCACACACCACAGCAGCAGCCTGCAGGAGTGAAATCAGCAGGTGAACGTTAACAAAACGCCTGGGACTTCAAGTGACGACGCTTTCATGAGGGAACCACGGAGACAGAACATGGACAGTGTTGGACATTGGATTCCTATGGACCTCTAGGACTGGTACCGGGGTTGTTACTGTGCTGATGTGTGGCTCAAACCAGAGTTGCAGTGTTATTTCCTTCTCATTACTGTATTTTCAGGGCACTGTGAATATTTTCCATTCTGACTATGCAAAAACAAAACTGACAGCTTAGGTGATTGTACTTGAGAAAATAGTTTTTGTGCCTTTAGTAGAATTCCTTCCTGTATTTTTGTACATATTTTAGATTTCTCGTGCTAGGAGACACTATCACCAGCATTTAGTAAATTATGAATGAAAACTTGTCTGTGCCTGGCTGTGTGTGTGTCACTGAAACTGACTCAGGGATCTGGTCCTAGATAAGCTTTTTGAACCCCATTTGTGACTTAGTTCAGTTACAGAAAGTGTTTTTAGCTCGCCGGCCGATAAGCCAGGAGCTACTGCGAAGGCGCTGTGTCCGTCGTCGTCTTCGTCATCGTCTTCGTCAGCAGTTTCTTCTAACATCTTCTCTGACAAAACCACTGGTCTGATTGATTTTAGATTTTATATGTCTCTTCCTTTCGACAGTGTCTACAAAGTATGTTCACAGTTTTGAGAAATTTGGATTTTTTACATTTTTGATGAACTTTTGAAATATTCCAAATTTGTCTTTACTTCTAGTGGTCCATATTTTGATGGTTTATAACATGGAAATGGTTAGAGATGTCAATGTCGTTACTATGGAGCACTGATAGGAAGTCATCTGTGGACTTTCATTTCGTACTGTGACCTTTGACCTTGAGTGACCCTGAAGGGTCAAACTCAAGGTTACCAATGTCTAGATTTCAACAATCTTCTTCTCTGAAACTACTGGTCGGATTCATTTCAAATTTTATATATAGCTTACTTGGAACAATGTCTACAAACAGTGTTCACAGTTTTCAGAAATTAAATATTTGAATTTTTTTTAATGAATTTTTGAATTATTATAAATTTGCCTGTACTTATAATAGGTCATATTTTTATATAAAATAGAAATGGTTATAGATATCAATGTAGTTAATATTGACCACTGATAGGAAGTCATCTATGGACTTTCATTTGGTACTGTGACCTTTGACCTTGAGTGACCCTGAAGGGTCAAACTCAAGGTTACCAATGTCTAGATTTCAACAATCTTCTTCTCTGATTGATTTAAAATTTTATATATAGCTTACTTGGAACAATGTCTACAAACAGTCTTCACAGTTTTCAGAAATTAAATATTTGTATTTTTTTTACGAATTTTTGAATTATTATAAATTTGCCTGTACTTATAATGGGCCATATTTTTATATAAAATGGAAATGGTTAGAGATATAAATCTAGTTACTATTGACTACTGATCTATGGACTTTCATTTGGTACTGTGACCTGTGACCTTGAGTGACCTTGATAGGCCAAACTCAAGGTTACCAATGTCTAGATTTCAACAATCTTCTTCTCCCCTTCATTTCAAATTTTATATATGGCTTACTTGGAACAATGTTTACAAACTGTGTTCACAGTTTTCAGAAATAAATTTTATTGAATTTTTGATTAATAAAATTTGCCTTGACTTATAATGGGTCATATTTTGGTATTAAATGGAAAATGGTTAGTGATGGAAAAGAAAATAGAAACGGTTAGAAATATCAATGTAGATACTATTGATCACTGATAGGAAGTCATATATGGACTTTCATTAAATTAGTTGAGTTCTCCTCCAGTGAAAGCACCACCCACTTCTACTGGGAGACTGATTTCCTGCATCCAGACCACAGGATTCTAACATAGAACAGAACCTCACAACGTCGCAAATTCAAGTTGTTATTAATTCTTGATAGAACATGCCCCTGAGCTACAGGGCCACTGGTCCATTTTTTTTTTTTTTTTTTTTTTTTTTACATATGTGTCATACGGCAAAATCTGAGAAAGTTTTGATTTTGTACACTGACAACGTGTATATTTCTGTTGTAAAAAAAACAATAAATTGCTGAAGTGTAAAAGATAAAAACATGTGTGTGTGTATGTGTGTGTGTGTGTGTGTGAGCTCTTCAAGTAACGTCAGTACTATGCGTCTACACAGGAAGTGTGGTTCCGATGCAGGATGAGGCTGGTTAATCAAACACTTTATCATAAACAATGTGATGACATCAAAAGGGGAGGAGAAAGAGGAAGAGGTCGGCCACGCTTTCCGCGCTGCGCTGGAGAGAGTCTTCCTGGCTTCTACTCAGATTAGACAGTTTCCACTTCCCTGGAAAACAATCACAATAACCCACAAATACATCTGTCACAGTTGTGAAACAATTTACAAGAACTAGGAAGATGTAGCTCTTGATAGGTTTGCTCGTAAAAAGTCATCATGCACAGGGCTTGTAATAACATATCACATAAAGAAACATCATACAATAACTCAGATATTCACATCATTATATAATAACACCTGTCTTGAAAGCAATATGTAATTAATGCAAATGGGAAGTGGGTAATTTTTAACCTTTTAGTCAATTACAACAGGAAGCTCAGTTGACATCTTTTTTTAAGATTTGACAAATTTTTATTTGTAGTAAGAGGAGGTTTACTGTATGTTTTACTTCATACAGACATGGAAGTATGTGTATGCTCATGGTACCGTTTGTACCTGAGTATTAAAATCTGAAAAAGTTGAAAAAACTTGTGGTCCACCCATGTCTCGGTGGTCAGTTTTTTTGATTATTTTGGTTTGGTTGGAGGTGTTTGGATGGTTAGTGTTAAAATCACAACTATCAACAGTCATCAGCTTAAATCAGTTTGATAATTGAACCTGATTTTTTTTTTTTTACATGTTACAATGTTTATTACAAAAGGCAGGATTTGCTCTTACGACAATGTAATAACATGATAGAGTACATAACAACCAACCAAATGGACGTCTCCATCTTTACATGTTATGAGAAATTACACTGAATTAAGCTGACCAAATATTACATTACAAGTGTACCATATGAAACTAAAAAATCAAATAAAAGCAGTAACACAAGGTCAACTGTTTAAGATATTGATTGTGAAAATGCGGCAGGTTCGGAGACTTCATATCAAAGGTCGCCCTGGTTAAAAAAACATTCGCACTTCCGCTTTTGTATTTTTAGCAGCATTGATTACTACAGTGTTGCCAAAAAAGGCCATCAGAAAGCGTCATCTTTTTTCAACATGCAGATCCTCAAGCTGCTGAAAGTGTAACTTTTGTTTGGTTCTAACCACCACAGTAGCCTATGTAATAGTTTATTTTACGTGGAAGGGATTTATTCATTATTTTTTTGTATTTTTTGCATGAAGATTGTTTATCATCACACATGCTGAACAGTATTAAAAAAGGAACATGTTGAATTAATACACAATTCAACATGTTATTAATCTACAAGCCATTACTCTTAAAACCCTGTCATAAGTTATCACACAGCAAAGGGATGATCAAATAACTTGTTTTGCCCTAAATCTGAAGTTCCACAAACCTGCAGATTAACAGAAAATCTGACAATTACAGACATTTTGACTCGCAAATATTTGATAAACTGAACTCCTGCAGGTATGTACTTGACCTCAAAGGTGTTTTATTCTATAATTCCAGTTTCAGTTGATCCATTTGTGCCTAATGAACACTGAGTTTCAGTCAAAATTCAGTTGGAGTCAAAATGACGACAGATGGTTTGATCATATTAACTTTTAACACTGGAAATGACTGAAAACAAAATGACACAAGAAGAAAATAAGTTTTAAAGTCCTAATATCGATTGTATTTGGGACAAAAACTGAGAGTATAAGTAAAGTAGCAAACAGAATATGCAAATCACCTGTAGCTCTGCTTATTTTCTTATTTTTGCTTCAGATCACGCAATGACTTGTAATATTTTGACCAGATATGGGTGAACAGTGAATAAAGCTAAGATACTTGTTTTGTTTATATATTAAATATGTTGGTAGGATGGAGGCTAGAACAAAACAGTCTGGTTTTATAACGTGAAATACAACAATCATAAGGTTTAGCTGTATTTTTCAGTTTGTTATTAACCCTTTATCGGGCAAGTGACTCTTTTTGGTAACTTCTGCACACAAGACAGTGACAGCAACAGTTCCAGTGAGGACAGTGGGTCAACAATCTCAGGTCCAATGTGGTCTACAAGGTCTGTAAGGTCCACCTCTGCATGAACAGTGAGCGGTACTAATGTAAGTAATGATGTTCAAAGGGATAATGTGGATGTTGACAGGTGTCTGGATCAGCACTTATGTTGGTCTAATGTTCTAGAAATGATGTTCTAATGTATAAAATACATTTTCCTTTCACATTACATGTGTTTTTCTTGTATTTTTTATATTTACGTTTTAAAAATATTTTGTCTTCCTTTTACGAGTAAGGAACCAAATATGGTAACTTCATTGACCTTGATTTTCTACATAACAATAACAAATTTTGAAAAATTTCACAAAAGTAATAAAGTCCTGTTAGGTCCTCCAATAACACACTATGGTTGACATTTTGAATTTCAGAGTATTTCTATGAGTGAACTATAAAGGGTTAAACTCAATTAATGGGTCAAAACTATCAATTAATTAATGCTAAAATCCTAAATATGTGATGCTAGAAAGTAAGGTTTGTGTGTTAAAGTTTCAGTAATTGGGTATCTTGTCTCTGTGATTCATTTCCATAAATAGTGGAGCTTTAGACGCTGTTTTGCAGAAACGTGGCCTCAATAGTAATTCTAATGCAAACCCGGTTAAATGCCATCATTTTCCACTGTAAAGTCTGTCTGTGTTCAGTTCACCTGCTACAAAAACACTGAAACTCCACTATCAAAGTGAATGAAATCATCTTCTTTCTTATGAATCGATTTCTCCGTTCCTTCTAATAACCCACTCATACATTTTTAGAAAAAAAAGGGTACAGATGTTTTGTCAGGGCTAGAATGGAACAGGGTTATTGGTGAATAAAAATAAAAACTCCCCGTCTCACCTCTGTTACTGTAAACAGAGAGCTGGCGGAGAACGGATAAGGCTTCAGGCTTTGAACTTATTTTGTGAATGAATCTGTGGGAGGACAGAGAGCTAAGTTTAGAACAGAGAGAATCAAAACAACTCCTGCCTGCCCTGTGTGGCTTTCCCCTACATGGGAAACTGAAGGTAAGAGGTAGACAACAGCAGAAGACTGAGGTGACACCAGACCGAACACGGACGACATTTACTTCAGTACTGCACGTAGAGCATTTCCCATTTTCTGCTGCTTTCCTTACACAAACATTGTACATTTTACTCCACTGCATTTAAAACAAGTAAGTCTGCTAGCACTGAAGATGAATCTTATTAACCCTTTAGGTGCTGGTGTTGTTGTTTTTTTTTTTTTAATATTAATTTTGATATTAAAATTTCAAAAAAGCTGTCTGTTCCATTCAGTTATGTTGCCGGTCACAATATGGCAACTTTGGCGCTTAAAGGGTTAATGAGATAAGACCATCAAATTTCCTCGTTGTGGGATCACTAAAGTCTCTTTTGATAATCCACGGTTGTCAATAATTTTGTTTTCGGACACATTCCTCTCTTTATTCCTATTTATACGCATCAGCATTCACCTTTGACCTGGTGCAGTGATTACATACTGAGTACAAGTAACACTTTATCTATCAAGAATAAACATTGTCAAAATCATTTCATGAGTAGAGGTAAAAATATTTTATTCCGCCATTGTGGGCAGCGGTGTATATAATGGATGGATGGATGGATTATTAAAGGTTCCTTCATGCCTTTCTATGTGCAGAACTGAGATACATCCTGTCGTCACCAGCTACAACACTAATATAAACATGCAGTATTAATACAAAGGTCAAACAATCACAACCCTCTTAATAAGAGGATAAAACGTGTGTTAAATGGACATTCTTGATCATTTCTGTATCACTTTTACACTTTCTTTCAGAGGTAAATCAGCCATTGTCAAGACACAGTAGTTCTAAATCACATCTTTGTTCTCATCAGTAATAGAATAACAGCATTAATATCTTTATAACTGAGGTGAAGGTGTTCAGATTTACATCTTAATGAGGCATTTATGGAGGATAGTCTGATGACCCAATTAAAATATCTTGGTTTTGTGAAAGTCTTAACCCTTAAAGAACTAAAGCAATTTTTGTGGTGACTTTACAAATAATTTTTTTCCCCTACATTTAACTTTTACTATAATAATATCCTCTACATTGTACATTTTTCAGTGAAATAGGTATATTTTATATAGGTATATGTCATTAACGAGCATAAAAATAAGCCTCTACAACCACTGTTATTAAACTATATAGGTGCTACTGGTGAATCAATGTTGCATAAGATGGTTTGGTCTCCATGTTTTCTATGGAGCCTCTGAACGTCCAAATGCGTCCAATCTTATGACGGTGAAAAGCTGATAAACTGCTTTTTACCAGAATTATTTACATGTAGAATTGGTGATTCAGAAGTTATCGAACATTTGAGATCAGGGGATGCTTTAGGTCACTGGTGGCTGATTAGGTTTTTAAGGGTTTCATCCAGTAATATTTTACTGAGAGTCATTCTGGGCTTTTACTTTTGATAGTTTTTATATATTTGACTGCTTTTGGACTTTTACCCATTACGGTTTTGTTATTCTTGCTCTATTTCCTCTAGTCAGACGTCAGAGTCCGTCCTCCTCTGCTGTTGATTGACATTGAGTTTTAAGGATCCGTCCCTGCCACAGAACCAGGCTGTCCTCAGATGACTCTCCTCTTCTTCTCAGATTCTCTCATGTGAGTAGTGGGCGTTTCAGTCTAGCCTCTGTGACGACATCTACCACAACTGTACCATTCACTCCGTTAAGAGTCTGCACCCACAACCTTAATCACACTTTCTGTTGTCGCCGTCTTCCTCTGGGATCCGACTAAAGCCTGTTCACGTTGCTGCTGTGAATAACGGCCCACACCGTCCCCACCCTGCGCTAACTCTCCTCCCATTAACAGTTAGTACACACACCAACTGTCTGCAGACACCCACACATGGATCTGACACAGCTGTACAGGACAGGTTCAGTGTTTCAAAGTTTATCTGATCACTGCAGTATTTTTCTGAAAACTTCTACTTGGTCTTTGTTGTAAAAAAAAAAAAAAAAAAAAAATCCCCTTGTTTACCCCGACAGTGAGCTGTGGATAGGGTCTTTAGGCAAAAAAATGATAAACATCCCCTTGATGTGACCTGAAATTACTAGAGATTATAACATACAGATGTGCAGGTTTTTTTTTAACATGTTCAATTTTCCATTTAGTGGTTACACTGAGAAACTAAATTCTTACTTATGTGTTTTCCCTTCACAACTAAACTAGACTATATAAAGGAATAAACTTTACTCTAACCACAGAAAGATAAATAAAATTTTAAAAAGCGAGTAATGTGTACAAAAAGTAGCGTGCAGTCAACAGTATAAAATAAAAAATTTATATTACCGGTATTTGTGCAAAAATATTGTCACGGTGGTGAAACATTCGACAGTGCAAATATTGTTTATATTGTATAAACATGCAAAGGATATGTGTAAATATCAGATATATTTGCAGATACCACATCAGTGTTTAAATGTGCAGGTCAAGTTATTAGTAGGACCATAGACCTGAATTAACTGGACTTTTGATAGAAGTATTTGTATCTTCTACTTAAGTTAAAGTATTAAAAATACTCAGATGTAAGTAAGATTCTGCATCCAAGTATTATCAGCAAAATACAATTAAAGTCTAAAACATTAAGGTGGTTGGTTAAAGCCACCTCATATACTGTAGTTTATTTTACAATAATGTGTTGTATTCTATAATATCATCATTGAATCGCTGTCCTGTCAGGACCACGTATCTGTAAAAAGTCTTAAAAGGTTTCATTGCCTTGTTTTGTTTTCTGTGATATTAACTAATGGAGTTCCTAAGAAACTATCTATAAGTATTTAGACAGTGACACAAATGTAGTTTTTTCTCTTCCGCATCAACACATGAGGATCTGAAACAAAACACTTAAGATGTAATTCAAGTGTAGACTTTTAGCCTTAATTCAAGGGCTTTAACAAAAACATTGCATTAATCCTTTAGAATTAAAACCATTTAAAACATAGTTCCTCCATTTTCAGAGGCTCAAAAGTAACAACAAAGTGGACAACTGACTCAAAAGCAAATCCATGTCCAGATGTGTCCTGTTCCCCGGTTATTATGATAATGAAGCAGTGAAAAGGTCTGGAGTTGATGCCTAAAGCTGAATTTGCATTGGTAGCTGTTCATTGGAATTCTCAATACTAGGTCCAAAGAGGCGTCAGAGCCAGTGAAGGAGGTGTCATTCATATATATATAAAAAAGAAATTAAATCTATGATAGAGATAGCAAAAGCATTAGGGCACGTATGAGGAGGTATGGCTGACAGTGGATCTGGGTCACTGGTGTTTATTGATGAATAGTGGATGAATATGGGATGAATTGTACAGGTCTATCTTCTCATTCAGATTCAGACAATTGCTGTTAAACAGAACGGCCGGCGCTTCACATTGCAGATTAATAATGATCCAAATATCCTGCAAAAGCCCAAGAGCTCTGAAGATAAAGAAATGGAATGATTTTTAGTAGTAGAGCCGCTTTTCAGTTACTGGAGACTGGCTGTGAAGTGTTGTGTAATAATATGTTATATGTTGTTATGTTTCTGTGGGGACAAAGATGAATCTCCACAATGTAGACAATAAAGATCTCTCTTCTATTCTATTCTGTTTTATACTGAGGGCAAAAAGACCCACAAACCAGCATACCCACAAGGCAGCTGTAGTAAAGACTTGGCAAAGCATCTCCAAGAGCAAACTCAGCGGTTGGTGCTGTCCATGGGTTCCAACTAATGGATTAACACAAACCTCATCATTACAATGATCTTAGTTTGAATACTTTTGAGCCTCTGCAAATGGAGCGACCAAAATGGTTGTAATTCCTAAATAGTTAATCCAATATATTTTTTCAACCCCTAGAATTAAAGCCTTCAATCTCATATTGATTTGCTTCATTTCACATCCACTCTGGCATCATCTTACACATTGCACAACACAAATATCATGATACCTTGATGCCTTTAAACATCCTTTAAACATCTTTTGTACGAGCACGTGGATGTTGATTTTACACCTTTAAGGTCAAATACCATATTTGAGTTGACACAAAAAATAAATAAATAAAATTAGAAACGTGTCACTTTTAAGAGTAAGTTTATTATTTGGCATTTGTAATAGCACAGTACAGACAGTTGTTAAAGTCACATTAATTGCAGTCACATTAATAATCCATCACTGAACCAAAACATTGAAAAGACATCAGCCACTGCCTATTAGTTAGCTGAGTGAGTGGCCTTACGTGATTAGCATAACCACCACCACTGGGACTGTCCTACACAGTAACAATGAAATCAACTCATTTAGTGTCTACAAGATTAGATGCCAGACATTTGCTTTGTGTCCAATCCAGTAAAGCAGAAATTGAAAGCGACGTTGGAAAAAGTGATGAGTAAACCCTTAACTAATAACTGAAAAGATAAAGCTCAGGCTCCTGAGCCGATTGCACATCGATAAGAAACACAGACCAGAGTTTATCTCTTCACCGGCTGGATGGATGAAGGCTGGAAGCAGGTGAGCTGAAGCTGCATGCTGCTCTTGAACTTGTTTAACAGTTCTTCCAGTAACCTGATGGAAAAGTCAAACAGTCGTGAATCAAGTAAAACTCATCTTCTAAACGTGGACAAATAGTTTACGTTCTGAGATTAAATCATCGTTAAATGCGTTCAACTTCAGCTTCGACATTCATTTCAGGGTAATAAGAGCACAGAGAAATTTGAATTTCTGCTATCACTTACAAAACTCTATCACATTCTCAGCCGTTTTATCACAGCTGAACAGAGAACAACATCAAAAAGTAAAGATGTGTGTCACTGTTCTCATTCACACACTTCAGTCCTGGTTTTCTTTCCCTTTATGCTTTACACTAGTGCACAGGTGCCAAACATACGGCCCGTGGGCCAAAACCGGCCCGCCAAAGGGTCCAATCTGGCCCACGGGATGAATTTATGAAATGCAAAAATTATAATGATGATATTAATAATCAAGGATGTCAAAATCATTCTAGTTCAGGTTCCACATACAGTCCAATATGATCTCAGGTGGGTCAGACCGGTAAAATACTCTCATAATAACCTATAAATAATGACAACCACAAATGTTTGTCTTTGTTTTAGTGTAAAAAAGTAAAATTAATTGAAAATGTTTACATTTACAAACTACCCTTTTACAAAAAATGTGAGTGACGTGAACAAATATGAACTACCTGAAATGTCTTAAGAAAAATAGGTGCAATTTTAATAATAGTCTGCCTGTTATTAAATGTGTGTCTTTGTAGATCCACTGTGATCTGTGAGTTGAAATGTACATGTGTAAATGATAAACTGAGACATAATATTGTTAAAATTGCACTTCTTTTTCTTAAGACATTTCAGGTCATTCATGTTATTTAGATTTTTTTTTTTTTTTTTTAATATTTTATTTTGGATTTTTCACATAACAGAAATAAAATCAAATACATACA
>JAPQRQ010000019.1:10631693-10672783 GCA_037367365.1 Apogon talboti | reverse complement strand
TGAATATGTTTCCACTAAGCCACATTCACTTTCTTTTAGCGCATCAACTTTCCCGCCAGTCCCAAGCAAAGAAATAATTTTTATGTCTTTTGAGATTTTTGTTTTTCGGATTTAAAGCTTAGATATTTAAATACGAGAAGTGAACATGCACATAAAACAGCAGGATGGAAACATGGTTCGTATGAGGAGCCGGCGGTTGTGTGCGATTATACAAACCTGATGTATCTTTTCTGGTCGTGCAGTGTCGATGGAGTTTGCAGCAGTTTCTCCAACAAAAGACTTCTCAGAGCCCCAATCCTTGTCTCAACCTCAGCGTAAACTAAATCACAGAGATAAAAACAGCGACAACAGTGATAGGATATTCAATTTTATCAAGCTATGAAAATTTACATGCACTAGATGCTGTTTAATATAATCAAAATAAATTGATTTACCTTTTTTGAAAACAGGGACCTCAGTGTTGCCAAAAAGAGATTTGGCCTTCTCATAGTCATTTATCACCACGTCATAATCGCCCTGGACAGAAAAGTATGAGTTAATAGTGCAGGCTAAACTGATTTTTAAGCTTACTGCATCAATCATGATTAACATGTGTATTTCAGCCTCTCTGTCTCCACCCTCTGGATGACAGCCATCCACGTGAAAAAGAAATTTATCAGCCATAGATGGGAGTACTAAAATTCCCAAAGCATGAAAAACTAATAAGTGATAATTAAAGGGCCCATTCACAATAATAAATAATGCTTTAGGCTTATGGGGCTAATTAGAAAAGTAAACCAAAAAAAAAAAAGACAGTTAAAAATCATCAGCATCATAGTGAAAAATGTACTT
This sequence comes from Apogon talboti, assembly GCA_037367365.1. NCBI lineage: Eukaryota > Metazoa > Chordata > Actinopteri > Kurtiformes > Apogonidae > Apogon > Apogon talboti. Next base: position 10,671,952 of record JAPQRQ010000019.1, on the reverse strand, counting down.
GTCCACGGCAACCACACACTGAACTGAGAAGAAAACGCTCAGGAACCAGAGCTCATAACAGCGCAGATACTGTCTGTTACAGCGACTGTTATTTTACGCTTTAAGCCGGTGTTAGAGCAAATGGCAGTACAAATTGCTTCATTATATGCGCTGCTGATGCACTATATTTGTTAAGTAGTGAGTAACTTGGTCCCGTGTTTATTTTTTTATGGTTTTGGGTTTGTGTGTGTATATGTATATTATGTACTGTGTGTATGAACTGCGTAACTTGTGCGGAGCCAGCTTCCCTTGAAAAATAAAATTAGGTAAAGCAAAGTGAGGGCAAGTTACAGACGGTGGTGAACTTGTAATAGCATGGTAAACATCTCATGGGAGCCATTAGGTTTTACGATTGCTCTGTGTGGTTTTATGATAACCAAGGACGAGTAAGACATAAGCTCCTTGTTCCCTGACAATGTCCTATTATGGCAGGTAAATGAGCTGAGGACTGATGGCTGGACAGATCTGTGTAGTGGTCATCCGGAGAAATTCTTAAGTGGAGACTGTAAAACGAATTTTCACCTTCTGCATTACTGAGGAAAAAGACAGATTTCCCTCTTGGATGGCTTTCTATTTTACAACACACAGCTCAGTTCTCAAAGGACAGGATCAAAACCCAAACAGTAATTTGGATTTTGTCAGAAATGAAGAATTCTGTAATTAAAATATACTTGAAGTAGTTTACATGTGTGTTGAAACTGATAGGACAGTGTTTTGTGGTTTTTCCCAACATTTTGTATAAGCTTTATTTATACATTTGTATGGGTATAGTACCTTCTGAATATTGCGCTCAATGTTGAGTGGCAGGTTGAAGAGAAACTTGAAACGCTGCAGGACGTTGAGAGCATTGCGTGTGGAGTCAGCTTTGTCTTTCCTCCCCAAAACCTCCTGGAAAAGAGTATCTGCAGTATCACTTGCTCCTGCGAGAAAGACAGAGAAAGAGAATTAGAGGTGAAGAAGCAGGAGAAAATGAGTAACTGGGATACTATGAAAATAAATGTTGATACCACATTTCCCTCTTATTGCCGGCCTCTGGTTTTCTCCCTGTTTTACGTCCTACTCCACACAGAAGACAGAGGAGCAGGACTACAGACACAGCTTATGGGGACAAACTGACACCTATCTCTCAGTCAGACTTTTGCAGCTAACTGGCTTTGTGGGTGGGCTCTGATGTGCCATAAAAAAAGGAAAAAAACCCATCAAAGTTAGGTTCTTCAAATCAAAACAAAACCCCACCGCCCTAAACAAAATCCCTGAAGAAAAGTAGTGCCAACACTGAAAAGAGGAATATCAAGGTTTGTTACTGAGCTCTAATCTGAGAAGTTGACGTTTCACAAGGCCATTGTGTGATTGGCTGAATGGGGTTATATTTTTGACACATGGGGTTTGGGGGTGGTGAATGGTGGCCAGGGCCCACTGGGCCACGGGCCCACATGTCTGGGGCTGTGGGGATGAAAGCTACATCCGGCTGGAAGGTTTATTTACTCTAGACTCCGGGAAAAGGACCTGCTTAGCAACCCTCCATTAGAGGAGTCGCATTATCATGTATGAGATGAAGAGGGTGGGAACACAGAATCTGCTGAGGGATCTACCAGACCTCCAAAGGTGACTGAACATACACAGGGTGTGTGTTTGGCCTGTGGACTGTATCTATGTATATTAGTGGATGCTGAAGGTAGAATACAAGTAGAGTACAATATGGAAGCACATATATACTGTAATGGTACAACGTCAGCATTGGACATTATTGACAAAACTGATGTAATTTCACCAATGGCAGAGGCAGATATTGATTGTTCTTTTTATTTTGTGTTTGGATTTTGTTATCAATAACTGTTTCAGAAATTTGTTGACTTTGGTCATTTGTGCTCATTTAAAGGTAGTGTGATAGAGCCTCAAAGATTTCTATATACAACAGTTATTTTTTTTATCATAAAGATTTCATTGTTTCCTTGGAACAAAAGGACAGTAAATAATAACAAAAACAAACTAAACAGAAACATTTTGTACTTTTATCTTGTCTCAGTTGTACTTTCAGTTTTATTAACAATAGTTAGTTTCCCATGGAGCCACCAAGATGCACCACTATGTTTCAACCATGGCTACGGAAGGATTACAACTTTGTTTAATTTAAGATTTAAGACCTATTTCATATCCCTACTGGCCACAGAGTGCTGAGGATATGAAAGTAGTTTTATTTGACCTACCCATATTAAATAACAGAGACTTTAAACTTTACATCTAGAAGTAGTTACTTTTGGGACACACTCCAAGTTAACCCATGTACCACACTGCAATATCTCACAATCTTAACGATGTGCCATCATAAATACTGATAAGGGTGAACAATTTGTATTATTACTTATGGATTCTTTGTTGGTTTTATTTTGTAATATTCTTCCAAAAGTGAGAAGTTCATGATCCAATCCATTTATACTGTATGGCCTACCAAATTACATTACATTAAAAAGGCCAAAAATGAAGGGCTTGTCTCAGAAACTTGTCACATCCCTTTCCCTCCACTACTCATGGAAGAAAATGCAATAAAAACAATCCAATGGTAATTACCGCATGTACTTATGAGGATTGAAAGACAGAATCTTAGGTATTCTCCTTGAACATGGTTTGACCTTTGTTGAGTTGAAGATAATGTTTGGAGCCCATATCACAAACTCGGGCTGAAACGGGCACAACCAAACCAAAAACATCTGCATTGTCTGCATTAATGGAGCAAGATGATACAGTCTCCCCTCAGGGTGCATTCAAGATTCTTACTGTTGAGGATGTTTTCCAGTCGCTGGGTCATTGATCCCTCCACTCTCTCTGTGCCATCAGACTCCAGCCTCTGATGGATCGCTGCAGGACAAAAGACAGTAAAATTACATGATTTTGTTACAGAATGTGATTACAGATAGAAGCCTGAGCAAGCTGCTGAAAAAAAGAAAAAGTCAAAGTTGAAACGATAAGAAATCCTGGGAAAAAATGAAAATAAGTGCTATTGCAGGAAAACATATACTGCAAAAGTGCAATTTGCAGAAACAGGAACAATTTCAATTTCAGGAACCGAAGGTCCAACAATAAACAGGCCCTCCCTGGTGGTAGATGGGAGATAACCTTTGCCGGATCTCTACCAACAGATGCTGCTGTTGACCCCCCTGTGACTGTTCCCACGAAGCAGAGGACCTGACCTCGCCCCGGTGGTGACTGTACCGGATCAATGCACCTAACCAAAGCCATTAACAGTTCTGTGGTCTTGGGACATTTGAGGCACTTTGACCTGAGGGTAATGTGAATCTAAAATGTTTCAACTGTCTGAAAAATAACATTTCGGGAGAGTAGAGCTGAGGTCTGGATGCCAAAAATTACTGTTGCGGGGGCGCGGGGTGGGGTGGGCTCTCTGATGGCTTGTATCCATCACTTAGCATGAAGAGCTTTACGCAGGAGAGGGAATCTGACGGGAGGGAACGAGGGGAGAAAACAGGCAGAACGAGGGAGAGAGAGTGGTGCGGCTACACCAGTGAATAAATAAATGGTGCAGTAGTGGGCAGCCGGGTGCTGAGAGCTGCTGTGTGGGTTTATTGACAGAGTGGAAGAGGGGTGGAGAAGGCTTAGGGGACCTTCTCATAAATACTTGTGGAGCGATTCAAATATGTAACATGTAGACATCTCAAGAATGAAATGGGGAGCCAGAATTAGGGCTGGGCTAGCTGAAAATCTTATACCGTGTGTGATCTTAATTTGCCATTTGATCGGCTTTTCAGGGGAATTTTACACATCACGTCATCAAAAAAATAAATAATAGTTCTATCTAAAATTTCCCGGTACTAATAATCATTTTAAATGGTTTTAGGACCAGTGGAAATACAATATTTTAAAGAGAGCATTGCATTGTCATTAATGTTTCCAGGCTTGTGTTGTATTCATGTATTTAAGACCATCTGTAGTGATTCTTGAGTCTGTCAGCACTAAAGAGTATTTGGTCAGTTCAGTTTAATCTTACTAACTTTGTGTCTCCTGCTATTGAAATTAAGTCATAACGATTGTAAAACTAGGATTACTGCAAACGTATTAGAAATGTTTTGTATTATTATGAGAACTGAACAAATATCTTCAGTTCTTTAACAAACAGTAGCGGATGATAGCGTGATGATAGTTCATGGGAAGCACTCTTTATCTTGGTTATCCAAAAAAAACAAAACAACAGGTATTAATCATTATTTTAATACTAAAGTAATGATCTGTAGTGGAAATAATGGTATCTTTGATGTAATATTGGATTTTAATTATACCAATCCAGAAATCAAGTGATTCCTAATAATTTAAAACTGAGCAGAGTTTTTATAGCTGCTGAAAACTAAGGTTTAAAGATAATAAAAAAGCAAGGACATTTAAAAAAAAAAAAGTCAGGTTTAAAAACACAAAAACTTAATTAAACTTACAATCAACAATGAAAAGCAAATGAGAAAAGCAGGTAAGATGCAAATGATTCATGGTGTACAGGATTAAAATGGATTTGCGCAATAGGCAACCTTTAATGATGTAAATTTATTTCATTCATCCCATTTTTTAATAATAAAAGCTAAATAACAGCCTAAATATAATTAGAAACTAATGAATATTTCACTACAATTATAACTGTAGAAGTAAGCAAAAACTTCCCAATTAAAATGGTGGATTGTGCTTATGATTAAATCATTGTCTTTCATCCACACCTTGGCAGATATATGTAAAAAGAATCTTCTCTCCCTTCTCTCTGCCTTTCCTTGCCTTCATACTGGCTGTTAGCAGAGCTTGGAGACAGCAGAGGGAGTGGGAGGCAAAGTGGAGGAGGGGGGCGACTTCTGTAAATAAATACGAGGGTCCATTCTGACAGACAGAAGCCTCAAGGCAGAGACTGAGGTATTCCTAAAACACGCCGCTCCGACATGCCACTGCCTAATCAGTACGGACGTCGCTGGCCCTTTCATGCACCTCTCACTGTTAGATGACCAGCAGAAAGCACAACCATATGGGGGTTAGGACAAAAGCATGTAGACACGGGAGCGCGAACGGGGCTTATGGGGCTGAACACACAGGAAGACGGAGACACACGCACACTGCAGGTCTGCTTCACGTCTCAGCGCTCCCCCTTTGCCCTTTTGCCAGCTGTGTGTCCTCTGCATCTGTCACACACTGAAGGAGTCATGACGTCACATCTAACCTAAACATCAGGTCAGGTCCGGATAAGACACGCCGTAGCCAGGACCTGAGGAAGAGCTACAGCTCCTGCTTCACTTCCTGGAACCGTTGAGGGAAAAAAAAAATGAATAAGTATAAAAATACAGCGTCCCTGGATTCTAAAGCTGGAGATGTTTTGACTCCTGCCGGGGTTGGGGGCTCAGGGAATAGGCCCTGGGAATCTGGCATTTTTGGACCACGGTAGCCGTTCCGCTTCCTGCATCACTGGGAGACTTCCTTTTCACACAACAATGAAAAACCTCAAATTTCAACATTTTAGTAGAAACAAGCGTGGACTCCCTGACAGACTGCCTGTCAATCAATCAGCCAGTGACCTGACTCTCAGCACAGCTTTATTTGTCACTGTGGCTCCACAACCGAACATCTTTCACCAGACTGCATCGTTCACATGGAGAAATCACAGTGCAAAATCCCCTTCTACAAATGCCAAATATATTTATAATTTTGAGAAATTTGCCAAAAACTTCTGCTTGGAATAACCTTGTAAAAGGTCTCTTAACTCTAGGATAAAAATGCAGCGCCTACAAAAAAAAAAAAACAAGGTAAACTCAGACCCAGTAAAAAATGTAGGTGTCTGAAACTACTGTCCTGTTCAACCATTGGCCACCTAACAGTGGAAAAGAAATTAAAAGCATTTTCATATAGAAAACATCATGTGTGGGCCTCAGACAATGTGTGATTAGCAACTCAATGCCAATCTCTCCCAAAATTACATATGAACGCTTAATGTGCAGGCACAAAGTACCACATAATATTAAAAGAAGTTCTGCATTACTGTTGTGTTTAGGTTGTGACAAAGTCATATTTAAAGTCTGGTTAAATTTAGACAAAAAAACAGCATACTTATGGTTAAGAAAATATTGTAGGGATGACTAAAATAATCAAGTCACGTGCTGAACTTTACAAAAGTAAACAACTCTTACCATTGGTTGACAATGAGACACAAACACTGGTGTGGCATTTCAAGTCCACAGAGTTGAATGTTTTGGCTGTACAGTTTTCCCTGTTTGATGATGTCACCAGATTAGCATTAATCCATGTTGTCACTTATTTTACGCACATGTATTCATTCAACTGCAAGAGGTCACGCAATATTTAAATTCCATCAAAATTCTACCAGTATTTTCTGGTGAGACGGGCTGGACATTGCAGACACTTTTTCTGCCCACTATTAAAAAAACAAGCGAGAGACAAATTAAGTTAAAACCGTGAAGGGAACTGAAGAATGGTGTTTCACTGTAGAATCGATGCCAAGGTACAGGGAGGCTGTTTTGACCACATGCAGTGGACCAAAAGTTAGTTTTCCTTTTAATTTGTCACAAATCTGTATATCATTAGTGTAAACAGATTTTTAAATAACGGCTTTGATTTACTTTACTTCTTACTTACTTACTTTAAAAGCCCAATTAGCCTATTATATTGTTGATGGTCACTGATGTAGACACAGATGCCATCTAACATACACTATATTCACTCACCACAAGCAAGTTCTGTACTATCTACTAACACAAATTAATGCCAAAATGTAAAGTGCATGTTTAATCCCAGTTAAGAGCTCATTACAAAGAGATATGGCAGTTTGTTTTGCTCTTTTTGCTGGACATACTTTGCTACACCGGAGAACAATTAAGAAGCAATTAGCCAGGGCAAGAAATGGAGGTGAATGGAGACAAACCTCACAGATATTAAAGTCTCAAAGAGTTCTGCTGTTGCTCTAAATATATTTTACCCGCCTCATTTCTTTTTCCAGATTTGGCTTTTCTTCCTTGCCGGCAGCAGTGTGCCTGCATTAAAAAATAACTCCAGACTCCAATTAAAGTCATCAATAAAAATCTCACAGCCATGCAGAATAGAAAATAAACAGGGGAGAAGACAAAAACGTCTTAATGGTGATTGAGAGAGCTGGATACACTGCAGCAACTTCTAACGCTGCACATGTTAAACAGGGAGAACACACAAGCACCCTGTTAATTTCTTTTAAATTTTTCACAGCTACAACTCAGGTGAGGTTCATTTGGAAGCACTCAAAACAACAGAGAGCTGCCAAAGCTGCTGAGAGACAAAGAGGGGATTCACAGTTTCTCAGACAGCTGTGCTAACTAGCCTTGGCATTGAGCTAATGCAGAGCTGTCTCCAGTTTGGCTGCCTGACTCGCAGCGTGCCGGCTGGTATGTGGGTTTGGCTGAGCAAAGCTAGTATACAGAATATCTCAATGTGAGCTATCCATTCTGGGCTACCACTCTATTTCTTATGACTGAGAGCCAAATCTCAGCCAAGAAAGGATGTTGTAGTGCTGTAATGAGTCATAGTAAGAAGACAGCAGTTTGGGTTTAAAAATGAACTTTGTTCGTGTCAGTAAAGTAGAACATTGGCTTCCTTATAGTACAAAATTCTGCTCTGGAAATTACATTTGAGAAAGTGGGAGCATTAACAAAGTCTCGTCATGCAAACATGTCATAGAAGTAGACCCAAACGCACAAACCAAACACTCTGGCTTTCATGAGTTTAGTGGCCACAGTAGGTTCTCTACCTACTCAGGAGGAGATGGTGAGACGTAGAACATTCAGTTGGTTGCAATCTGTAACTTCACCACTATATGCCACTAAACAATGGCTCCACAATGCACCTTTAAAAACGGTGTGTTTGGGTTATTTGTTGTCTCTACGTATGTGATCTTGAAGGTTTCTTGAAACTTGTTTATGTCATTTCTTGTTAAATGCAGATTGTGGATTGTCTACAAAGTGTTTCTTTTAATCTTGGAACGCACTGAACCTGTCAGTTCATCTAAATACAACCATCCTGACCTCTTACTGCTTGCATGACTTTGCTAATGCACAACACTCTTAACTTTATAAAACTTTGCAGGCTGTACAAAGTGAATTAGCTGAATGGGGAAAAACAAATAAACTGAATTTAGCTTTGCAAATGTGAGCATTTTCTTGTCTTGTGGGACGGTCTAATACATATTGTTGGTTATGGACTAATAGTTGGTGAAAGCTAGTCTTCACCAGGAAATAGGATGTGTGAAATGATTATATACTATGACAACAGAAAAATGCCTATGGTTGCATATCATGATTTATGTGTTATTTTGTTGTGCCACAAATCGCACTTCTTATTAGCATATTAAATATATTTATATTATGAAATTTACTTTGTGTCCATATTTTAGACTTGAAAGTGCTCCTGTTTAAACATTTTTAGTCTTATATAAAACTGAGGAATTATGCAAACTATTATTTAACAGTAAATAATAAGGAAATTACCAGGGACTTTTTTCACCATTATTTTGACATTTTATCGATAAAATAATAACAGATGAATCGATGATAAAATGGATTAGTTAACTAAGGTAGTTTTTTGTAACTGGATCTCTCTTGATGAGTATATTATTTTATTAAACTATAATCTTTATGAGGTTTTCGCTAAATGGAACAGTCTTCAATTCAGGCTCAGTACAGTAAATCCCACAAATAAAGAATATAAATGAGTTGTTGAGAAAAGCCTTCTCGGTTCAAAGGTCACTTGAGTCCATTCATAATAAACTACATCCTCCGCCTATGAGGACTGTACATTTCCCATTAGATCAGTGGGCACACAGTAGGCACGCTCAGTGTGAACGTGAGAATGACTGTGCATTGTTCCCATTGGTCATTCTGGATCTGTTATCAGCTCTATCAATCCTAATACTCTGGCCTGCATTGTGTTGGGCTGCTCCGTTTATTTAGATTCAGCCACTAACAATGAAAACACTGCCTCTCTCCCAACCGGGGCACAAACATAGGGAAAGCAATAATAATAATGATGGAGGCAGAAAAGTGAACATATAAATAGTAAGGGGAAGTAACTGACTGGCTGTGGGGGCGGGGGAGCAGAGAGTAAACAGACAAAAATATGAATGATGAAATCAACAATTGATTTGAGGTACCTGGCAGAGCGACAGCAGTCAGTCTCTTCTACCTTGAATTGGCATCTGAGGGTCATCCTGGCCAAGCGCGTGTGTGTGTGTGTGTGTGTGTATGTGTGTGTTTGTATGTGTTCACTCTCTGGGGTGATACTGTTTGTGACAGGTGAGAGCTGATCTCAGTTTGATGAAGGTGAATTAGCTGTGTTGTGGTTGGCTGATGTAACTGTAGCGCAAAGTAAAGGGTTTTCACACACTGCCCAAATGAGCCTCTTTAATCAACCGCTGCTAAAACCGCACGCGGGGGGAAAAAAATCCTGACACACACTTGCACACTTTCCGAAAATCAAGCAGAGATGAAGAGTGATGGTTTGGAAATGTGTGTATTAAACGTAGCCCAGTTGGAGCTAGTCCACTGCACACAAAAATGTGTTAATCCCTCTCACCTGCCAGAGCGTCCTGGGCCTCAAAGAACGTACTGAGGCCTCCTTTCACATAGGCCAGACTCCCCTCATTCTTCTTAGTAGCCTGTTTCTTCAGATTACTGGCTGCAATCTTCAATTGCTCAAAACTGAGGAGACATAAACACCATGACAGTCGGTTTAGTCGATGTAGTGTGGAAATACGTATGGCAAAAAAAATACTCATCACAAGGTCTATCTAAAAAGACCTGTTTTTCTCTCTGAAACGTCCAAACCCAAATTCACTTGACCTGAATTTTCTACTTGATTTGTTACCGTTTTTTCTGTCAACATGAACTCATTAGGGCATGAAACACAAAATACTTGTTTCTTTATTAAAGCTCTGCACCATAACTACAAAAATAACAAAAAACACTTGACAAGTTGTACATTATTTGTTAAAAAAAATAAGCATGACAAAAAATAGAAAAAAAACACTCTTCAAAGGGAATGTATTCACAATGAATAAAAAAAGAGGAGGCATTTGGTTTTTTTTTCTTGAGCTAGAAAGGTCTCCAGAGGAAACACTTCCATAATTTAGTTTAGGCCATTTATCAAATGATAAAAATAAAAAAAATTATTCCTTTGAAATACTGCCCTAAAACAGACTGGCAAAGTCAATGTAGAATAAATATCCAATTCACTATCTCATCAATTAACTGTTTAAATATGTTCTTACTAGAAACAACGTTATTGCTAATACTTAACACACACACTGAGTGACTAAAATATAAACTTTTGGACACACATTTGTGGCCAGTGTGAGTACGTGTGTCTGTGTGTCAGTGTCCTGAGTGAGGTTTCCTCCTCAGGAAGAAACAGTCACCCAGTGAGGTCCAAACAGAGGCCCCTGGTCAGGCTGAATCCTGGGGTCTGGGTTACTGGAAGGCTAAGCAGGGGGAGAGGAAGTCAGGAGAGTCCAAAATAACTCTCATCTGCTCTGACATGACAGTCAGTTGGACTCAGGGTTTTTGGGTCAGCCTCTACACACCTAACTGTACTCTCATCTGATTCTGTGGAGGGTCAGTCTCAAAACACACAACACAAATTCACCATATTTTACCTATGTGCTAATGTGTTTTTATACTGTCACTGTGGTGGTATTATAATGTCTGTCACTGATAACACTCAGTAGGCGTACACTGTCATATACTGTACAAGATAAATGGACCACAAACATGCCTATGGGTAGCTCCATTCGCACAAGTAAAACACAAAATTACATGAAAGACGGCACTATTTCTGTTACAGACCATCATTGGTATTAAAATAATGATTGATGGTTAATATTTTACTTTACTGGGTAACTCAAGTAAACAGTTAATGAAGAGTTTGCATATGTTCTGATATTTGAAAATGCATCCAAGTATGCACTTTTCAAATTCTGAAACTTTATCATCCATTTGTCAATCTTTTGTTAGCACTCGATCAAAAATTGGAGAATGAAATGATTGGAAAAATATGCAGTTTGGCCACCTTAACATTTTCAAACACACATCACCATGTCTTTGGCTAAATAAAAAGTGAGCACTTCACTCATTTCGCTCCTGGCTCAGTTGTATACTTTGGAAACTTCCTACACACCTCACTCAAAGACAACTGTTTTGGTTTTATAGGCAGATCTTCCTCCATCAGACTGCTCTAAGCCATGCTGCTATTCAAGCCGCTTTGTTTACATTTATGTCACATGAGGTAGGATGACACCCATAAAGGTATTTGTTTTAGGCTAAAACATATGTCTATATAGATATAGATATGCTTTCTGAACTTATGAAAAGTCTTAAAACAGATGTAGGACAAAATGGCAAGTCTACACTGAAATGAAGTGTAGTCTTGGTCATCAGATTGTCCACTGTCATGTTTATAACAAACAGTAATCTCCAAATGATCTTACTTGCAACTTTTAGGAAGCAGGTGCAAATTCTACTTCCAACCACACACCCTACTACAGTGACTGTCATCATAAAGGTAACAGATAAAGAACAGAGGGACGTTCCAAAAATTGTGGGTGAGTGGAGCAGATGTTGACAGTAACAATTGTGCTTACTTTTTCACCTCTAAAAAGCAGGTATTTCACGAACTAGCTCAGCAAAATCACGATCAACTCACCTGGTGCCTGAATGGTTTTCTATGAGGTACCAGGTCGCAGAAAAGTTCTCACTGGTGAAGTCTCCACTCATGCCTGGAAACGTCAGCTCCATGTCTTTCTGTGGGATTTTGCCTCTGAGACAGGATACACAAACAATGAATACAGAAGAAATGTAGGACGTGGGGAATTAAAAGAAAATAAACCTTCATTTATTTTACACATATATTTACCCAGCGGACAAACAACAATTATCACACCATGGAGTACAAACTGTGGTAACACTGAAGCAAAGAAAAACTGAATGTGTGCTATTGGCATAGTGCAAGTGAGTAGAGTTCAACAAAAGAATGTAACTGTATAAATTGTGAGATATGAACTGACAGAGATGTTGGCATTAAGTTTGCCACCAGGGGGCAGAGTGAAGCCAAAAAATACCCAGGCTGGGAGAGCTTGGCGTGGGAAGTGCAGTGTGTGACGCCTGGGTGCCCCCAGAGGACCCAGTACTCATTAAGAAAGCTTGATCTCTTCTAATGACCCGTGGCCAACACAAACCAAACCCCCACCACACCACCACCACCCACTCTGCAGTTACACACATATGTAGAAAAACCAACACACAGATACTGTACAGGAAAAACGTCTGTGAAAATCAATACAGAAGAACACAGCACCGAGCAGACAGACACTGATTGTACATAAAAGTACAGACCGAATACAAACACCAATGTATGTGGGCACAAAGCTGGCATAATATCTTAACTATACTATCCAAGGATTCTGCAGGTTTCAGTAAGTTGAATTCAAGGGTTGTAAAATCCTTTGCAACACCATTAGGAATGCAACTGGAGACCTATTTAACATCCTCAGGTGACTTTGGCGATGTTCTAGATGTGAATACAGAACAACACTGAGTGATGAATGACATTATCTGATGGCATTTTTTTTTTTACAGCATTTTATAATCAAACATCTGAATTTGACTGTTTTCTTGCATCAGCTTTCAACTTTAACCAATTACTAAATTTAACCAATGTTTAACACTTGTCAAAATCACACTTTGAAATTTTGAATTTTTCAAGTTTCAGAAATATATCAGAGAAAACATAGTTGGGAACTTAAAGCAAAACTGAATTAATAAAACAAGTTTGTAGTTCAAGTCAACAGTTAATACATGTCTGGCAAGCTGGCCATTTAAGTATCATTATCAATTATGTAAGGTAAAATCTGCACATGCACGTGTGTTTATGTAAGGTCTCTTTTATGCTGGGGGTCGGACATCTGTTGACATTAGCTGACTACACTTCTACGCTAACAGTGTGTTGCACTACACACTGTCGCAGCAGTACAGAACCAGAAGAAAGGTACTGAAGGGCTCAAGCACAAACACAAGGATTTTCATGGAAAATCAGACTCAAAACTTCTACATAGAAATAAGTGAACAGGTTGTTGTAACAGATGTAGGCAACAGAGACAAGGCAAGTTAACTAAAGCATTAGTTTAGTAATGACGTAAACATAATCACACAGGCATGCACATCTCTTCTGCAGTACACCTTTCACTCACTGCTAAAACTTTTCTTTAAAATTCACCCATAAGAAAAGAAAAATCTGATCAGAGAGCATACATGAGATTACAAAATGAGAGTGGTGTCATTCCCTTCGTGGTCTTCTAGTTTCTTCATTTCACCCCCAGGAGATTGTAAAATAAGAGGATTTCTCAAAATAGTTCCACAGAGCAGATGTTTAAGGTCTGCGGAATAATTAAAGTCTATACTGTAAATACAGGAAAGGTTCCCCCAAAACTGGGTGACAATTATGAAGAATGCAATTATTCATTTAACAAAGGTTACTATGGTGTGTATTCTTCATATCCTGGAAAACATCAATGGCTCTGTCCCCTGGTACACCACAGACAATGTCATCCATGCATTTTATTCTTTTATTCAGAGGTATAGCTTTAGAGGAAAAGTTCAGTTTGAGGGAAGTACATATCTTGTGACCATGTTGTGCAATTATGAGAACTAAGATGCAAGTTATAACTTTACACTGTCTGTACACTACCTGTTTTATCTTTGGACTCATTAAATACTTGTATTTTAAATAGGTATAGTATTAGGATACTGGTCCAAGTGGCTACACCTGGAGAACCAAACACTCACAGATACAACAGTCAAAGGAGTGATGCTTCTGACAAAAGGAAACAGCTCCTCCTTAAATGTATTCATTTGTATATCATATTAAAAGTGTGTATGTGACAGATCACATCTGACTTCTAAGGTGCACAGACGATGTAACGACGTATTACTTTCAGAGTCGGGCAGTTTCGACTTTGCACTGGATGCTTAATGCAACCCTGTGGGGCCAGTGAATGGTTCAGCCTGTTTATGGGGGTCTTGTCTGTGGCCACGAGCGGTCACTTGCCCCCGGCCCCTCTAAACCAAACAAACACTAAGCCAGAAATGCCAGAACCTGACAACACAAACTATACATTACAACTCCTCTGCTCTTGCCAGGCGCGTGGGAGGCCGCAGTGTTCTGCCCGCTTTGAGGCAGCATATAGATTTGTGTGTGGGTCGCTGCTTTACCTCCTTCCTAAACCCTTTCTATCGTTGTCTTCCCTGACTTATACACAATTATTCTGTTTCCACTCCCTGTGTGCAGCGGTTACAGGCTGTTCAGCCATTGCTGTGTTGGCATAATATTTCAAACGCCTGCATATGGGGAGAGTTTGTTTCTGTTTAGGGATGTAAACCATGACTCAATGACTAGAGTGCGTGTGTTTATGGCTGTGTGATTGTGTTGAGTGATTTGTGTGTGTGTGTGTGTATTTGTATTTTTTTTAAATGCATACTTGTCTATCTCAATGCCCAGTGGATTGCTGGGTCGCAGGGAGAGGGGGGAGATGCCTTTGTTGCGGTCGGTCCTCATGTCATAGTAGTTCATCTCATCCACCCACACGGCAGACTGGTCCAGGATACCTGCAGGACAGGGCAGGATGGGCGTGTCACACATCAATGAGCTCTACAACACATCCCAGATGTTTCACACACCGTACGGGCCGAACGCCTCAGACAGAACAAAAACAGCAGTAGAAACATTCTGCCAGTACCCAACAGCTAAATAACCCATTTAACATGGTCTTCATTACATATTAGTTCTATTCTATCCATTTCAGATAAGATAGTATTGTATGTTTCACCATTTTGTCATTTTGCTCCTACTCCACACAGCGACTCTACTGGGATCTGTGGTAGCTGACAGCTCAACTTCGCAACATTTCTTTCACAATGCAGCACAAAGTATGTGTTGAACCACATATTCATTTTTTTTTATCATTTATCCATGTATTGTCTATTTGAATGTGTATTTCTCTCTCCTCTCCTGACCATCTTGTTGCACCAGATCCAAGGTTTGTTGGTTTTCCTGAGGTTTATCCATTTTTCCAAATAGAGTCTTGGTGGATTCTTTCCGTTTCAGAATTGAGGCTTTTAAGAACCAATTGCAGTCCTCAAGGACAAACATGCAATCTGGGCCTAAATAAACTGTTCAATAAACTTACACAGTTTACAAGTATTAATACCAAAATAATCTGTCAGTAAAATGAATCAACAACTATTTTGATGCTTGATTTTTAGAGGATGTTCCGTTCTCTTAAATGTGAGCACTAACAGCATTTATTTTGCTTTACAGTACTGAATGACTACCTTTCTTTGAACTGTTGACTGGAAAAACAATTTGATGATCTTACCATGGGGTCTGCAATACTGAAACAGGCAATTTTCACACTTTGAGACATTTTATAGACCATGGCCAGGCTATAAAATAGGTGATTAAATATATGCAATCCACAGCTTGTTCTGGTAATCAGAACAAGGCATTAGTGTTTATTTGACTTTTTTTTCCCCATTTGGAATAATTGTCACCTTTACTTTCTTATCTTAAAACAACTTGTTTATGTGTTGAATATGCAACTACTTACGTTTGTTATGTTCATCTGTGTTAGAACAGCTTAGGTCTACTGGATGGATGTGTGTATAAGGGTGAGTGGGGTGTCTGTATTTATATTTATATGTAGTGCAGTTTTATCTGGATGTGTTTCATAAATTTCTATTGCTGTTATTTTCTATATCAATGGCCTGTCATTTCAGTAAACTTCAAAACATATGGTGTTATTTCTATCTCACCTCGTCTCATGTTTATTTTTCTTTCCTTGTACTTGTTTTATTCAGTGTGTATCACTGAATCTCATCACATTTGACTGTAATAGTCTTCTGGGTTAAACTATTTATAATAATAAGACTGAACTGAAATAACTTTTATCTGCAGCCCTGCAACAGAACAGACAAACGTGTTGACTTTTGTAAACCTTACCGATTCGCTCCGGCCTGAGCAGCTTAAAGGAAACAGTGGAGGTGCCGAGACCTCCGGATTTGGTTGTGACGATGATTTCTCCCTTGTCGTCTTTAGCGGGACCTACTCGGCAGACTATTTTACTAGCTGACATCCACTCGGCCGTCAGCAGGCAGTTGTGGCCGCATATTGACAGACCTGAGACAGAAGAAAGAGGGGGGGGAAGTAAAAGCATTAGAGACACAGATACGCAGTCACAGCACAAATAAACAAAACAGCACACTGACACGTAGACAGACAATGTGAAACAAGGACTGCTCAATCACAAAGAGAATTGGCATCTTTCAGCAAGTTTAGTCAACCTGTCACCGGGGGGTCAGAGTTCAAGTTGGGGTCATGATGGGTGTGGGTGGCCATGACCTTCCTTCCTCTCACTCAGTCAGAGCTCAGTGTGTGTCACTTGTGCGCTAAGTGGCTCATTACTGGCACACTGTGCACTCTGCCCCTACATCTGTCGTCCTCTTTTTAAACCCTCTTGAAAACTATTTGGACACTTGAAGACAGACACGCAGATTACTTTGACGTTCTCAGCCAAAGGGATTCAGAAACTTTCACGTGTGTATAATCAAACATTATAAAAGCCTGCGAGAGCTGATCAACAAATAGTCCATAAAACCGTGAATAATATGGCCATTAGAGCCCCATTTCCTGCCTCTGTTCTCTACTGGCCACTTTGTTTGAATACATAAGCACTCACACACATTTGTGCATATCTAATTGTATAATTCCAGGCCTGAGGGACATTCATGGTCAGAAATAGACTAGTATCACTGGCCAGAGTGCGGTTTGCCAAATGTGGAGCAGTGTAAGAGTCTTGTGATGCTGGGAAGAGAAGGAATTGGCAAACATGAGGGGAAAAATATAGGCATAGAAAAAAAAATGAAGCTCAAACACATAATGAGAACAACATAGAGTTTGCCCATTAAGATGACCGTTTAAAAATATTAATAAAAGGAAACACCAACTCCTGCAAAAAATCTCATGAATATGCATCAGTAATTTGTCAAAAAAGATATATCTTACTATTTTAAGAGGTTAAGTTTTTCCCTCTCTATAGATGTTTTTCTTTATAGACTTCAAACATTAATTATTTGATATGAAATATGAAGTGAAAAAGGCTGGGTATGAAATTATGAAATTGCACAAGAGGTTTAAAGATGTTAAACACTTTTGCTTTTATCATCTTATCAAACATAATTTCTCTAAAAACAAAAACATCGTGAAGCAACTGCATGCCTGCCTGTACACATTATAACCACATAAAATTTTATGTTATTCTGGGCGTACACTGAAAAACACCATTTTAAACTGGATTTTAATCTTCTGATTTTAGCTTAATTTTGACTTTTTACTTAAATGACTGAACTGCCATACAAAAAAATGCATATTGTGAAAAGTGATGAAATTCTTATTCCACAGAGGGAAAAAAAGAGCCAGGGTTCCTGTCTAATTACATATCAAATAAACAAAAACAAACTTTACACCAGCCTGTTTAAAAAATGAGGGCCACTGCGGTTTGTTGACGGATAAGTTAATAAAATCGCTTAATATGACTGACGCTAAAATATGTCCTGCATACCAGAGAAGAAATGAAATGAGAAAAATAAATCCTTCCCATTCACTCAACAGAAGTGGCTCTGCTGCCAAGATATCAACACTAAAAATGACTAATTAAGCATTATCATCCATAGTAAGATAAGATAATAAATAGAAATTACATAATGTCTTGTCATCTTGCATATGTTCTTCTATTTAAAAATATATAATGTATATGTATGCTGACATTTTTACTAAATATACATTTTGTTCACACCCAAAATTAGCTTAACCCACAGCTGCACATAAAAGACAATCACGGTAAAAAGGAAATATTTGAAAAACGTTAAGGACAAATCTGGATCTGGTTCTGCTGGAATTCCATTATAAAAAAAATTAAATAAACATAGAAACATTGTCTTTATTGGGACAGAGCTGTGTGTGTGGGTAGCTGTGTGGTTATAAATGTGTTACCGATGAGGTCGGTTGAGCCAGTGCCCAGGTTTTCTCCACGGATGGTAACTTTGGTCCATGCCGCACCCTCCTTGGGCGAGATGCCTGTGACCAGCGGGGGCTGACGGGCTCGAGACATGGTGGCCTGATGCTGACGGGAACAATGGGTCGATTAGCAGCTAAACAAAGAGAATAACAGAGACACATAGATGTAATTAACAGGAGGTGGTCTGTACCACACTCATGTAACTGCAAAGGCACTTATATTCACAGTTTCACATGACAGTACTGTGAGAATCTGCATCCTTTTTCTGAATTACTTAATTTACTTTGCATTTTTTCTGATTAAATAATATGAAAAAAGTAGAAAATTAAAATATATTTAGCAGCTGGTCAGGGCTGGTTATTATTCACCCATACCTTGGCTTCGATTCTGGTCCCTACTTTTTTTTTTTTTTTTTTTTTTTTAAACATTGATTTTCCACACAGAAACATTACAGTGCAAATCTTCCAACTTTTATTTTCAGCTCATCATCTGAAAACACACAAAGTATTTTCATAACCCAAAATATATTAACCTATTTACCATAATGTGGTTAAATGAAAGTGTCTGTTTTCAAAACTTTGGCTTTATGTTTCATCACCTGGGTGTTTCTCAAAGACGTGCATGAAAATAAACCTTTTTAGGTAAAATCTGCTGCATGTACTGACACCGATGAGGTTTAGTCCAAAATGACAGGACATTTTTCGATATTTGATAGTCTCTAAGCAATTTGGTCAGCACCACAAAAGTACGCAAGTTCAGAACCTCTCCCTACAGTTACTCATATGCAGATTAATGAGTTATAAATGTCTTATAAACTATTTATAATCATAAAATTGGAGGAAAATGAAGACAGCAGCACATAACACTAAACTAAAAGCTTACACATATAAGGTCTTTAAAGCACGAAAACAGATTAATAGGTTAACCACCACTCATCTGACATAATATTGAAACCTAATCAATTTTTAAAGAATCACCACCTATTTGACATATATGAGTCAACACTGAAATATGAGCTCGCAGCAGTGTTAATTTCCCACCCTGTAGGTCCAAGCAATGTATGCGTTGCAGCAGTTATCTCTCAGATAATAGGAAAAATAGAGAAGGGAGCCAAGAATGAAGGAGCAGACAGAGAGCAGGGAGGAAAGAAGAATGTAAACCTCACAGCGAAGGATAAATAAACCTGGCCTCCCCAATCATTCCACATAAGCCCACACAATACAGTAAAGATTATGGTACCAAAGAAGGAGCACCCATGCAAATCAGTTCACGTTGGGACTGAGTAAAGGAAGAGAGAGAAATGAAAAAATGAAAGGGATGTATTTCAACAGCACAGATGTTTGCTAATAAATTACTGCCAGGTCTACAAAAAGGCTGACGAATCGAGACTCTCGGAGGCAGCCCCGGCCAGGTTTCCGCCCTTTTACTCTGCAGCCAAAACACGTTCTCCACAAACAATGCAGGAGTTCACACGGACCAGACCTGTAAAGGGGTTTGTGTTGATAAGCCTTTGCACAATTAGACGTTACTCATTAGGAGGAGGCAAACAAACGACGGGCAATGAGACAGTCGAAAGCCAACGGTGTCAAAGGAAATGAAAAGTGACAGTCATTAGTTGGCTTGTTAGCGAGACTTTCCTATTAAATATAAAAGTAAGTGCTCTATTGAGTTACTTAAAAGCAATTATGCACTTAGAAATAATTACATAATCTAATATATGAATTATTTCAGTTATAAAATTACATTTAATAGTGGCTATTCGTATTTATCATAATCAAAACATCAGAGGTAGGTCTTCAGATTGATAGTTTTGTTTGAGCAGAACCCAAAGATAGCAAATTAACCGTAACATAAACCAGAAAACACCAGCAAATTAGCTCACATTTTTGGTACTGTTTCTTTATGAAACTTTTTTATATATATATATATATATATAAACATCTGTCCATGCTTTCACAAAAGTCTTCTGAAAACTCTGTGACTTTTGGATACAACATCATGAGTTACATATAAGTTAAAATAAATATTAGTAGCTGCATTTATCAGAAAGAAACTCAATCGTGTTGGAGTGATGTAAACCTCGGCTAATCCTTTGAATATGGAAATAAAAACACCCAATAAATGTGTAAGCAGTCAATTGGTTGGTTTTTTTCTTGTTGGAATAAATCAGTTCATTATTTGCATGTTAGCTCCACGGGTGGGGAACGTGAGGTGACATGTGACGAGTTTCCCGGCGGGACAGAAAACTGGAGGTAGAAAAACAAAAGTGGTCTGCGGTTGAGACAACTGTGGGAGACCATAAAAGTATTGTCTAAATGGTAAAATGGTTCCAAAGAACAAAAGTGTTCAAAGAAACCTTCAAACTGCATGACTTAAACACACCATTTCACCTTTTATCGTGATGTTCTGATTCCTAACGATTATGATTCCTGTATTCTTTTTTTCCTTTTTTTGTGTTTTGATTCTGTGTTTTTCTTTTATCTTTGTTTTATTTGTAGGTTCTTTTCTTGTGATGCAAACCACTTTGTTATCTTATTTAGAAAAGTGCTGTATAACTAAAAGTTTTTATTATCATTATAATTAGGGCCAGGGGTTGGGAACTAGCAACTGCTACACTGTGCAGCACATCACTCTTTACACTCTGTATTTGAAGCTCTCAACTGGATTGTCCATCTTAAATAAATAACTTCGTATTAAAATGGTCAACGTTTTGTATTAAAAAAAAAAAAGTTTTCTCCTATTTTTCCAGATGAAATACATGACAGTAGAAGCTTCAGAAGCCTTTTCGTGTAAGTCAGTAAAGCTATATTCTAATGAAATGCTTAAACGCATGTAAACACACTTTTTAACAAATGATTTTAGTGTCCATGGAAACAGTAAACTTGGAATCCTTATTCAGAAGAATTTGGTGCTGGAGTTGGGTGATGAGATATTGTCCATGTAACCACAACTATTTTCAACAACTTTCAATTTGTTACACACTATATAAAAAAATGAAGAAATGACAACCTATTAAAAAAAGGTTTGGCCCCTTTAGCTCATTCTATCAAAATGTTGTCAATAAAATGTCAATCATTTGACTAAAGTCTAATAAACTTTGTGCTTAATGAATAATCAAAGTGCATTAGGTAAATGTCATAACATTTTCACCGTCACCATAACAACAAAAATACAGAGGCGTTAAAGGCATCAGTGGGACAGCAGCACGTGTACTGACGTAGAAACGGCCAAAAGAAGGAACTTTTCTGGGAGACTCTTGTGTCACAGGCTCTCCCCCATCGCCCTGACATCCCAGAGTTAACGAGAAAAATCCAACAGGATTTAGCTTATGTTGTTGCTGCTGCCCTGCGCGCTTGTCAGAGGAAATGGAAGGGCTATGGGTCTGACATGAAGAAGAAAAGAGGTTAACAGGCCTAAAACAAGAACTTGGTGTATCCTTCATCAATTCCATATGTTTAGAGTGGGAGCAGTGAAGTGCAGGCAGAGGACTCCAATCTTTATTCTGTACGATTCCGATTCCAGGAGTGTTTCTATACTGCCCCCCCCAAATCCTGAAAATACACGTGCACAAACACGCAGATACTCGGCCTACACACACATACACACACTGGGCAGAATGACAGCTCAGCTAGGTTGCGTGCGAGGGGCCTGAGCTGGTGTTGTGTGGTCTGTGCGTATTCAAGTATGTGGAAGGATCTGTGGAGAGGTCTGGCAGTGTGTGTATGTGTGTAAATGTGTGTGTATATGTGTGTGTGTGTGTGGTCTGGGTGTGTGGTCTCTGGCGCGGGCCTGGGGAGAGCCTGCTGACGGCTGGGATGAGAAAAGAGCCGCTGTGTTTACTTTACTCTGGGGGCTGTGCATGGACACGGGAACACTGCCCAGACCCCTCTCTATAACACAAGCGTGCACACACACACATACACACACACACACACACGCACACACGCACTGTATCACACAGAAAGGACTGGGACTTCTGCACAAGTCTCATGTCATGCGCCATCACAAAACCATGCAAACGAGGTAAGCGAAGACGAAGGAGCTGCAGCTTTATACAAGTCTAAATAGGAATAGATTTTTCTTAAAAGTAGCTCAAAAGAAAATAACAAGAGGTTTCTAAAAGTCCAGTTGGAAACGTACAAAGTAGGACGGAGGCGTTTTCCACGACAGGGATAAAGATATTAACCTCAAGGGGGCATCAGAGGATCCCCATTAGATTACACCTCGCTCTCTTCCAACACGTGTCAAACTGTGTTGTACTGTGGAAACTAAATTTAATCAGTGACACATAAAACCAGATTTAGCTCATTTTCCCTCATAATGCTGGTAGACCCCCATCCCATCCCCTGCCCCTGGTCCTACCTTACTCTATCTGGTAATCTGGGCAAAAAAAAGGCAGGTTTGTTTTCCTTGGAGGATGACTAACAAACAGCAGGCTTGGCTCTAATCTGTCTGGTAGCCGTGGAACTTGGTGGTTTGGAATCTTCCTACATTGCTAACAAGGGGCAGGCCTTTTTTGACTGTGATAAAATAATAATAGCAGGGAAGATACTTGAAATACTACTTTATATTTATGTAACTCAGTGATCAAGGCTAAATGACTGCAAGAGACACACTTTTTTACACTGCAGGAACTAAATCTAACTTCATTTTCAGGGTTTTTGGTTGTATGCTGTAGAGATAATGAACTACGTGAGCATTTTGTTATTAATATATCAAACAGCATATACACATTTAGATCACTGAATTATTTATCATATAGGAAAAGAGTTGGCCATATGTTTAAAATCAATTTATGAGTGTAAAACATGTGTAGTATTGACATTTACTGATATATTGTGGATTACATTTATTTATCTTTTTACTTATTTATTTTTCTTATTTTATTTATTGTTTGCTGTGAATCTTTATTCTGTTCTACACTTTATTCTTCTCTGTACCACCCTCCAGTTATTACTCATTCTTATACCCCCTTCCCATACATGATACATATAATTGACTGAGACTGTGTATTTATTGTTAATTTTTTGTATCTCTCTTATCTTATCTATTGTTTCCTGTGATTGGACTTTATTCTGCTCTGTACTGTTCTAGTGTTGCAAAATGCAAATTTCTCCATTGTGCAACAATAAAGGCATTATCTTATCTTATCTTATTTTATCAAATCTTATCTATATTATAAACCAGTATAAAGAAAATGTAAAAAAATAATGAGGTACACTTTGATGCTGTAAATCCATTAATATTCTCCAAAAGTTACCTTATAATGTGATTTAGTTTGTTATTAGTTTACATACACTGCAAACAAAAAAAAGATAATAAATAGATTAAAATAATTCTAAAAATGGATCTGAAAAAACTGTTGCATTATGCAGTTTCCAATCAAGACAATTGTTTAATGTAAAAAAGCTAAAACTTTCACTTTCCTGGGTCTCAGGAGGATATTTATTTTTTTAACCAGCACTCTCTTGTTCAAATCAGAGGCTTGTTTCCTCTGCGTAAATGAATAAATAAAAAGTAAGCAAAAACCTAAACAACAAAACCGTTGTGGTTCTAATAACACACCAAATCTATTGTTAAATGGACAGATTCTGCGCTGGGTTCCTTCTAATGATTGTTTTTTTAAATTGACAAGATCAAAACAGGATGAATCTTCCGCAGCAAAATGGACGAGAGAGTCCATCACTCCTGAATGAAACGTTCATTCCTTAGATCATACGCGACTCGCATATGGCAGTGATTGGCAAGTCTGTGTGTTTGGAGGAGTGTGTGTAAAAGTGATGGGTGTATAGGGCACAAAGGGACCCATTTAGACAGCTCATCACCCACACCCCCATCAGTGCAGCTAATTCACTGCCCCCACTCGCTTCCACACCAGGACTATTTCATTCCGTGCTCCCCAACATTACACAAACACCAGATTCCATCAAAGATCCCCTCCAACTCATCTGAATGCACAGAGCGAGCCACACATCACTCTACCTAAGATGTCTGGCCTGATCACACGGGGGGGCGGAGCTCCATACAATCTACCTCAGTGTTCACACACATCTAGGCCGCACGTGCCTTCTGAAGTTGAGAGGGTAATGAGTCAATAGCCAAAATTGGCCCTAATATGTGTCAGCAGCATCGCATTTCATATGACTGGATGATATAAATATGAACTATCTCGGCCACCTGCACCGTATATGACTTAAAGTTGTCAGACTGCTGTACTTAACACAGCACAACATAGTACTATAACGGAGTATATGAGGTTGTGGTTACATATTAAACAAGCTATCGACATGAGGGTGGGGGTGTGGTGGGGTACAAATTAGATGAAGATTTGCTATAAAATCTAATCTACATTCAATAATAAAAAATGCATGACAATGGAGACGGTAAATGATTCAAGACCACAGAAGGTATCATGCAAGAAAGGATTTTTTTTTTTTTTACAGTCCAGTATCACAAAACTGCCTCCTGCAGCTTCAGAAATGACACCATGTATGAATAACATCCTCTATCCTTCAACAAAGGGAGCACAGATT
The DNA here is from genome assembly GCA_037367365.1 of Apogon talboti. Classification (NCBI taxonomy): domain Eukaryota; kingdom Metazoa; phylum Chordata; class Actinopteri; order Kurtiformes; family Apogonidae; genus Apogon; species Apogon talboti. The sequence goes on along the minus strand of JAPQRQ010000019.1, from coordinate 10,647,244 downwards.
GTCTGTTTTGCAGCTAAGCTATTATACTACTATTTAACTGTTTTTCCATTGGAATTTATTTTCATTTGACCTTTCACAGTTTAATTTTGTGTTTGTTTTACAGATACATTTCATTATTCTCATTTTAAGGAATGACTTTCTGACCTTCAGTTTTTTTATTTACTCTTAATTTTAGTTTTTTCCAGGCATTAGGAGGAAGGCTTTGCTTTAAAGATGATGGAAAATTTATTCTTGTGCACCATGAGTCATTTTGTCATCTGTTGTTTTTCATGTTTTTCTCTGCTACATTTAATCTGTGTTTTCATTAACTGCATTAACTACATTAACTCTGTTTCTTTTCTTTTTTTTCAGAAGAGTTGAAGATAAGCAAATCATTTTGCAATGAATGCATGTTTATAAAGCATGCAGCTTTCTTAATAAATTACAAAGCGTGTGTGCATGCATTTTTTTCCTGGTAGAAACTATGACTGTCTCATACAAATCAATGTGCGATAAACCTGGATTCGTGGAACTGCAAAGGAGGTAAGCAAGAGTTTGTGTTGTCATTGGCAGCAGGTCAGACATTTAACCCTCCATATATCTTTCAGCAATGCAACCAGCATGTCTTTCAGACTTTTCCTTTTAAAATTCGCATAGTGAACACTTTTTATGGGAGTGACATCTAATTTGCCTCTGATGTGGGACTTTGCCATCTCCGAGAACTGTCAACAAATGGAAAATCAGAGCTAAAAGTGTGTTTGAGATGCTCTGACCAATGACCAGTCATTGAGTTTTTCCACAATGAGTCAGCATCCTTTGCTACCGCCAGCCTCACTACTGATGGCAAGTCTTTCGTGACAGAGAAAGGGGATGGAGTGATCAGATGTGGGTCTCTAGCTTCCTATCGTACCATTATGATGTCTGCCCCAAGGGTTTGTTATCTTTAGGGCTGTATGTTTGTTTGTCAGTCTCAAGCGCTTCTTAGATTTAGGCCTAATGAAGTGAAGTCCCCAATTTCCCACATAAAAATCCTGGAACAATAAACAGAAATATGAAGTATAGGCCTGCAAATGCAGGAAGATGTTTTCAGAGGATTAAGAGACTGGAGACAGGCATCTCTGCCCAAAGACATGGTGAAATGGAGAGATTTGAACCTTTATGGACCAGGCAGCAGCACTGCTGCCCCAGATGCTTTACATACAGACCATTTGCACATTCACATAGTTTCAGAAGTTATAAAAATGTCACTTGATATTTTTCATCACAACTAATTATTTAACTGTCAACCTGCAATTCAATTATTTGTAAGGCTGAAATGAGCAATCCATTAATCTCCCAAATATTTTAAAATCAATCAATCATTTAGTCAAAAAATATCAAAATAAGCTGGATCATCTGACCATTAGCCTGCAACAAAACATACTCTATTTTGGCAAATTTTGCATTTGAGAGGGTGAAAGCAGCAGTGATCACCAAAACTACGTCATAGGCCTGAGATATACAATAATACTGGTCAACACTGCAACGACAATAGGACTTAAAGTAAATAAACAACAAAGTTGTTAATATGAGGGTGGCTGATGGGTAATTGGCCAAATGATGTGAATGGATGATCTATGTATGCAGGGCTCAAAATGTTCACATGCTGAGTGTTCATTATCTTTCAGAAAATTCTTGGATTCTGTTTATCACACACGCTCATATTGGGATAGCAATAAAACTGTGATTTATTTGTCAGTATTATGAATAATAATTTCTGCACATTTTCTTCCTTTCGTAATTTATCTCACTAAATAACAATGAAATCATTGCATTTGTGTTTAGGCTCTCCTGTCATGCTGTGTACTAACTCTTTTTCCTGCAAAACTATATTCTGTCAGTTCAGGTCTGAATGGGTCACAGAAACCTTGCTGTGAAAACCAGTGGCCCGGCAAGGCCTGTCAGCAGGGAGGAGGCTACCAGGTGGGGCAGACAGGGGTGAGAGAAAAGTGCTGCTTCACAAATCGACCCTCGTCGCTCAATTCACCCCGAGGTCTACAGAATAGAGCAGTGAGGAAAAGCCTTAAAAAACACAGCCTACACATTCCACCAAAACAAACAAGCAGGGCCACCCAAAATTTTCAATTAGAGCCTGGGGAGGGAGGGGGCAGGAAATGGATCAGTGTAGCCTTGCCCTTACTCCATTCCCCAGCTAAGCAATGCTGACTTAGAGGAGGAGGAAGAGGAGAAGGAGAAACATAGGGAACTGACTAAAGACTGTGGAGTCATTGCAAAGGTGTCAACACAGATGATGGAGGAGCTCAGTGACAGGCTATTCCTCAGATAAGGTGCCTGCTTACTACGTCAATCAATTGCACTTTCTTGTGTCACTTAAAACAACAAACGGGAAGCTTGTCTTTAAAAGGCAAATTTAAAGAAAGTATTGTATAGCAATATTTGACAAAAGTACAAAGGAGTAAAGATTATCATGGTTTACATTACACCATGTTCTGTTTGACAATAGCAAATTTAAGTATGTGCTTAGAGACATGTATTGATACATACATACACTGAGCACAAGTTTTAAGATAATCCGAGTAATATTAAAACCTGTAAATCACATATGCAACATGTACCACCATGTATAAAAATGTGTCGGAAGTCAATATATGAGACGAGGTAATAATACTGTAATAATTTAAAACATAATTGCTTTCAAAGCCTGGTTTCTAAAATGTTTAAGACCAAATACCAAATCTAAATTCTTTCACTGAGTAGAACCATATCAAGCCAATATGTAACTGATCCATGTAGTACTTTGCATTTTTTACCACTAGATGGTGGAGGGGCTGCATCTAAACAATGTCAAACTCTTTATTTCCATAGTAAAAAGTAAATCAGAATAATTATACCTCACATATATAAATCCTTCACATAAATATCCCACAGTCTCATTAGAAGTCAAAAGGCAAGAGTTTTTCACTTTTTGCAGGCTACAGTCAGCAATTGCAAATGTAGTGATGCTCTAGTCAGGGGAGCCTGAGGTTTCTGTGCAGGATCTTAGCTGTTTCTAGGACAGTGCTCTTTTGGACAGGGATCTCAGATGTTGTTCCTAGATATATATGCACATATTGTGCATATTGTAACATAATTACTTTTTTACTATTCATGATTAATACTTTATTATTACTACTTTGATCTACTTGTACTTTCTAATGTGTAAATTGACTGTTTTTTCCACTACTGTTTTACACTTATTGTTATTAATAATTTCTTGTAATATTTCTGTTATGTGTACATTTGCTGTGCTACTATCGGAACCTCAATTTTCTGAGGGCTCTGCCCAAGGGTTCAATAAAGTTCTATCTAAGCTAATGTAATCTAATCTAACTGAAATTACCTCCAATGATAGCTTAGTTGAGGTCTTTTCTTGAGCAGTACAGGGGCAGTGTATTTTTAAAGTGTGACATTATATTGACATGGTATGACACTTCAATACCTTGCAAGCAGAGAATGCTGTTCATTTGGGAAATATGATACCTACATCTGTGATACCTATATCTGTGATACTACATTAGATTTTAGGTTATGTAACTGTCTACTTTAAATTTAAAAATTTTGTCAAGCTTCTCTGTAACAAAACAATTTCTTGTTTGTAAAATCAGATGACTTGCTGAACTTCTCGATGACCTTATAGAATATTATGCATTGCTTTAGGTTAACAAAACCAACAATGTCTACAGTAACAATCATTTCTTATACTGTACATACTTGCATACTTGATGGTTCTCTATTAATGTGTTTCTCAAGGGCTTTAGGAAATAAAATGAAGATGATGAAATACTATAATATTAATACATTAGCTAGTACAAGTACACGAGCTCAATATTGTCTCTAAACTACCAATGACTCACGAATCAAATAAAACAGTCATTGTGTTCCGTTCAAGATGAGAAATATTTCAGGGGAGTGTGGTGCAAGTAAAACACCGCTACAAAGGCAGTATAGGATCATACCATTTATTAGTCAATCACTGATCTGTGTTATGATGCATAATCTCAGACAAGAATATTACACAATTTAGCAGAGGTTTTATTAAGCAGGAAAGCTGTCTTGTTGACATTGTTGACAGCTAACGATAGCGTTAGCTGTGCTAACGTTGACTGGGAAGCTAATGTTAAATCGCTGCGTCAGAGAGATTTGTCTGTACTTTGCAGTTTTCTAACCTATAAACCCTTTTCTCAATATAAGAGAATCAGACAGATTCTACAATGCACATTTTAGAAAGAATACATTAGAAAAAAGGGGGAACTTACAGTTTTTCAACAGCTGGACCGTAGCGCCCGTTTCCTGTATCATGTGACTACTTCCGGCTTCAAATTGTCAGCCGACGCCTTCAAAATAAAATAAAATAAAATAAAATAAAATAAAATAAAATATTATTTCTATAAGAAACCCTTTCTTATATGACATGAGAAATTCCAGTGTAGAAAGTATGAATCTTTTATATTAGCCTTATTCTGTGCTCATCACGAAAACATATAAGATCATTTTAATGGTGTAGTTTAATAATATGGATCAGATTTGAGACACCTTCACAACACTATACTATATCACCACATCATACTGTATGTTTATTGTTAAAAAAAACAAAAACAAATATCAAGTGGGATATAAAGTAAATATTTCACTGAGATGTAACGGAGTAGTATATAAAAGTACGAGTATATGTATGCCAATGTTCTTAATGATATTACAAAATGCTGAAATGTCAGACAGTGTTTGCAATTTCTTCTAAAACAGAAAAACTAGAGGGATATTTAATCAGAATTTTTTTAAAGAATTTCTTACCATCTTTGAAATTTAGCTGAGACAACATTTTGAGATCCCTCAGTGGGCTGTTGGTTGGTTATTTATGTACAAAAACCTATTGAGTAACTTAATCAACAATGCTTATTTCATAGATTCTTTAAAAACCATACACTGTACAGCATTATTAGCTTGCAGGCTCCTCTGACATCTTGGATGTCTTTGTGCTTGAGAATTCTGAAGCCCAGTGGGAGCATTGCTTCTTTCCTCTTTTCTCTTTTCACGGTGCATCACTGAGGTATTTCCACTTGTTCTGGGAAAGGCGCAGCATCATTAGAAATTCAACAGAGACCACCCAGGCACACACTAAGGCACTGATACCATTACATTTATCTCACCAAATTGTGCAGGGCAGAAAGAATTTCTGTGATAAGGCAAGGCCCAATCCTCAGGGAAACCATATTGTCCAATTAGATGGGGTAATCTCATAATTGAAGGATCAAGCTGTGTTGTGCTTGGGAGTTTGCACAGATGCTGATGCAACACACGAACTGTTTGTCTACATAAACATCAAGTTAAAGCAATGACGCTAGGAGATTTTGATCTGTGTCTCAATGGTACAGCCTTTGCCAGTGACTGAGAACAGTAGTTTCACATCACACATCACAGCAATGGGCTCTACAGATAAATTGATGGAATACCTATCTTATGTCAGTACTGGGATATATTGTAGTGATGCTATATTCTTCATCAAAATTTAAATACAAATTTTGGCTTATTTTCATGGATTTTGGGCCTTGGCCCATGTCCTTCAAGTCAAAGCAATGTTGTGGGTTTTTGCATTGTCCTGCTGACAGACAGTTCTGGCATCACGAAGATGTATATACTCCAGAATACTGTGTTAAAACAAAGGTGCATGCTCTATAGCTTACATTTAAACCTCAATATTTTAGGCTGTAGAATGGCTAAAAATTGGTCACTAATGTTTACCAGGACTCAAGCGCCAACTGAAGTAATCTCAGTGATCAAATGTCAAAGGTCAAGGTCAGTGTGGGCTCATGTCTGACCATTCATATAAATACAATATGTCAGAAAATGCTTGAGGAATGTTTACATTTTGTGCAAATGTTCATTTGAACTCAAAGATGAATTGGTTAGAATTTAAAGGTCAAAGCTAACAGATTAAGGATGATGACTTTAGCCTTATCTAAGGATTTCAGACACATCTGATTGAACCCATGTTTTTTTTTTTGGTTATTCACATTACTTTTCAGATGTGGCCAGTTTCAGATAACATTGTATTAGATAACATTCAGTATAAAGGCATGCAGTCATACTGTAGGAAACACGAAGGCCACTTAAATCTGCATTTACAGTGTCATTTATAAGTTGAAGTGCAGTGGAAATCAACAAATAACAACAATGAAAAAGAAGAGAGTCACATTTTTTGACACAGTGCCTCCCTCCAGAGCTTAATGATAATGCATGTTGAATTGGAGTGATTTAAAATTCCCCATGAATTCCAGTGTAACTATTCATACTCAGGTCACATTGTAAAAACTTAGAATCAGAAGCGACAAGATCAGATTTCATGTGATTTTACTCAAATACTCAAGATCTGAGTCACATCTGATTGAAAATGATTTGGGAGGACATAGTCAAAGTGTCTTGATAATATATGCTGTAGCCAGAAGGTTGTTTGTTTTTGGGGAGCCATGCACTACACATCAACTGATTAAATATAAGGTGGGCTTAGATATCAGGTGAGAATTTTTTCATGGAATAGGGTAACATATTTCTAAATTAAATTTACAATGATAATGTTACTTTAGCTCCATATTTGCTGAAGGTGATTATTTTGGTAACAAGTAGAAAGGACAACATAACATTTTAACAGCCTGATTATGTGAGATTCAATATTTCACGTTTGTAAATTAATCATCAAATACACTCTAGAGATAATCTGTTGAACTCAATTCACTTTTTAACCATTTCATAAAATTATGAGGAAAAGATATCTACATTTTTTTTAAAGATTTTTGTCATCTGTCTATCCGTCTGTCCATTCAAAAATATAATCGCATTATCTGAAGAATGCATTGACATATCTACATCAAATTTATACTGTGGATGCATCTTGGCATGGAGCAGAAGCCTATTGAGAATAGATCACCTATAGGGCCTCTAGGGCAGTAACTTTCAACAGAATCTTACACTATATTTGGCCGAGGGGTATTAAAAGTGCGCAGCACGTTATGTTAGTACCTTCGAACCATGCTGGAAATAAATGTTTTTGCTTTCACGTGTCTCCTTTTAGATTTTTGTTTTCTCAGTCTGATTATCTATTATTAAAATCAATCAATCAAGACAAAGATCAAACACAACCTTTGCTCGCTGCATTGTCATTTTGGAGCATGTGATTACATGAGGTGTTTTAAAATAGACCAGACTTTCTGAGCAGGTGTTCAGGTGTGCTCTTGGGGGACACTGATGGTGCCTTGATCCTTGCTGTGACCCCCAACCCTCTGTAATCCACATCCCGTAATGACACATGCTGCGCTGGCACCATTGCTCATCCCTGAACCCTATTGTTCATTGTTTGTCTTCTCCAGTTTTTTCCCATGGGCCCCTGGCCAGTGAGAGGAAAAGGTCACTGTAAATATTGCACTGAAATCCTCCCTCCCTCCCATAGAGCTCCTGAAGATGGAACAGGCGACCAGTGGGTGAGCACTTCCTTCCTGCGCAGGGCATTTCAACTGTAAGACATCAAACAAGTATGAATCCCTCAATGTCAAAGATCATTGCAGTGAGATCATATGCTCAGTGTTGACATTACCATAACCTGGGCAGGTCTATGCTTTTTATAAAGCACATCAGATAGGATAATATATATGTGTATGTTTCCATGTGTCTGCAAAATGTATCAATTTATCAAGAAAATTAGACTGTAAGTTAAATACACTTCTATTTTCTCATGTAAAGAATGTTAACCACACCTATCTCATAGTTATCTGTTATGCTAAATGACCAGTAATATGATTTTAATCAGATGTTGAAGAAGCATTTGGATCCTTAGAAACACCACTCCATTACAAGTACAGTCCTAAATTCAAGATATTACTTAAATAAAAGTATGCAAGTATTATCAGCAAAATGAACCAAGTGAATCAAAAGTAGGAGTACTCATTATGAAGAAAGGCTGCTTTGGAAGTGTAATGAATACAAGGGCATGTTAATGTTATAATTCATCCATTTTGGAGTCAGTTTTAGATATCTTGCATTACATTGTGGAGGGGGAGATTAATAGTACTACACTATCATATCATTATATCACATTATAAAGTTAGAAGTGTCAGATAGTGGATGAAAAATGATAATATTTGCCTCCAAAATGAAGTATAAATGTAATATGCGTAGTAGTAAATGTAGAAATGCGGTATTAAAATTATGTCATAATAATGCATGACCCAATCCCTCTTTTAATTTTGCATCTTATATGGTAAAAATGATATACATTCCAGGGGAAATTAAGTGAGACTTTAAAACCCATGACCCATGTGTAGATAATCACTAGCCTGTAGCGCTGCTGTTAATATAAGACGAGGAGATTTTAAATAAACCCCTGATATTTGGGTTTGTTTTGCTTTTGAGTGGCGCTCCATCTCCCACTTCTCCCCTTTCCCGGAGGAGTCCAGTTCCCTGGGCTCATATTTTGGGCTCCGGAAATCCAAGCCTGTGCCAGGCTTAGCTTGAAAAAGCATCTAGATGAACACAATGGACGAAGGAGAGTGAAGGGGAACACAGGCTTTCTGTTTGAGCACTGACACAGTGGTTAGATAACATAACCGAGAGATGGATGGAGAGATGGGCCTGGTTGGGAGAGCTGCAGTAAAGATGGGAAAGACCATCTGATACTGGGTCACACCAAACATGTCTGTGAGATTACTACTAGTTTGATGAGGTGAAAAAGTTTCAACACATTAACAATTGCAGCATCTCCTTCTATGTCATAGGTCTGAATAATAAGAGCAAATTGGAAAGAGGTTAGAAACAGGACTTTGTAAGGAGATTACATTAGCAACAGTATCTGATGATACATAATTTATGTATATGTGTATGTGTGTATGTATATATGTGTGTATGTATATGCATATGTGTATGTATGTGTGTGTATGTATGTCTGTGTGTATGTATGTCTGTATGTATATAGGTGTGTCTGTATATGTGTATATGTATATGTATATGTGTATGTATGTGTGTCTGTGTGTATGTATGTGTGTATGTATATAGGTGTGTATGTGTGTGTATGCGTGTGTGTGTGTATGTATGAATGTGTGTATGTAGGTAGGTATGTAATATTATTTATGTATTTGTTTATACAGAAGTTACACTGTATTAATAGCTCTGAGCTGATTGTTTATGAAAAACTGGATGTTGATTTGGATCTGTGTCCTCTATTATGATTACACGATTAAAGAAAGCACTTGACCTTTAAAATAGTTTTTATACCATGTGCTTCCCAAATAATCAAAGTCATAAAATCATCTGGTCTTTAAAATGCAAGAACATCATTTTCATGCATGACAATTGAGTAACAAAAGGCAAAAACAGTTCAAGGAAAGTAAATCTCAATCCAAATCAAGAAAGCACCTCTGATAATGTTGCATTCTAAGAACGGACTTAAAGAGATCACTGACTCAGTTAACCTGACTTCCTCTGGCAGATTGTTCCAATGTCCTGACGCCAAACATTCCTGCCTTCTTTAGTTTTTAGCTTGGCATATAGAAGATGAAAAACAAATCACAATGTATGTACTGCACAGGACTGGGAGATCACATGCAGTATATAGGATGGACTTTGAAGATTCTTTAAAGCCAGTGTAAAGAAACTAAAATAGGAGTGATGGATGTCTGAGTTAAAAGCCTGGCAGCTGAGTTCAGTACAGTCTGATCAACCGTCCAACCATCCAAATGAGCTGAGATAAATACATGTAAAATGATGCAAAAAAACCACAGCATTTTTGTAAGACAAAAACATGATGGCATGTGCTTTGGGATGTGCACGTGACTGGAATGAAAGAAACTGCAGTAGTAAAACTAAAATGTACACATATTTATCTAAACACCTGTTTGGTCCATAGATCTCAGTATGTACTATTTACCTCCTGCAGATGAGGACTGGAAGAATGTTTGTATTATATTACTGAAATGAACTCCACAGCAGTGAAATGAAACAACTCTTACTCAAGTACTGTACTTAAAATTTGAGATATTTATACTTTTCTATTATAACAGAACATTCTGCATATTAAGTATGTTTACTTTGACACTCCAGAGCATCTGTTGCCAAAGTTTGGGTCACAGGAGATTTTATTTGGATGGTCAGATGAATTTGCATCTCCAGCATTCCAAAACCACTCAACAAGAAACTGTTTATTGTACTGAATGTTTTTAGTAAATTTACAACTGTACTTGTACCGCCGAATATATTAGCCAAGGCTGATTTTACTGATGAGAGGAAAAAAATAAGAGCATGTTAACTCCCCTTAGACCTTTTAATTAATTTGGCCTCGTTTACTGTATAAAAGTAACTTGTGCATAATTTTTTCAATGCATGTGAACCAGTTGTGAGGAGAAATTAGTTGTGATTTATTGAGAATTCTGGTTTATGAAAATATTATGAGGTGATATGGAAACGGATATATAACAACAATGTTCATATAGCTACAAATCTGCTGTTTTGACTATTTGTAGATAAATGTCTATGTCTCTGTACTTTTACTTAAGCCTTAAAGACCTAAATATTTTATAGAAACCCCTAGAGGAATTTTCGTCTACATTTAACCTTTTGTGGGTAATTTACCACCATTTATTAGAATATTACCCAATTTTTCAGTGAAAATCAGGTCATTTCTATGTTTATTTCACTGATTAGGTAGATGTTCATGTATGCTCAGAGTAAATTCAGGTAAAAAAAAAAAAAAGTGAAGAAAAGGTGACTTTTTTTAGCAAAATATATTATTATTAGTACAGATCAAGTGATCAGTGCTCTACAACAACTGCCATTTATCAAACTATATGGGTTTTATTGGTAAATCAATGTTGCAGAAGATGACAGAGTTTCCATATTCATATAGAGTTTCTGAATGTCCAAATGCATAATATCTGATGCTGCTGAAAAGCTAATGAACTATATTTTACTTGAAATACTTAAATGTATTGATAAGATTAGTAGTTGATTTATTGAATGTTTTAGGTCAGGAGATGCTTTTGGTTGCCGGGGGATATTTAGGTCTTTGAGGGTTAAATAAAACTTTAAATTCAGTATTTCTACATTGTGATTTTTCAGCTTTTACTTAATAAAATGATCTAAAGACTTGTTGGAGTTCAGACACAGAAGATGGGAGACTTACAGCAGTTAGCGTGTAACAAAGTGTGGGTGTGAGAGGGTATAAAGGGGCATTTTCCCAAATATGTTCAGGCTTTTACCACCCAGGTTAACATAACATGTTCCTTGCCTTCTCATAACACCATTCCCCTGGCCCCCCAGGCCAGACAACAGGCTACTTTGTCTCAGGAGGCACAGTCTGGATCGACCCTGAGCACTGTGGAGAGCAGCTCTCTGGGAAAAGTCTAGAAAGCAAAATGAAAAATTCACAAGGCTGTCCAGCATGTAAACCTGAGCCAGAGAGAATATTGTCTCATACAAGGGTGTTTGTGCAACACGGCCTTCTTGCAGTGTCTTATTTTACTGTTACATGTTCATCCCTCGTTGAAGCAGCAACAAAACCTTGAGAGGAAACAGCTTTTATCTATAGCCGAAGCCATCGACATATACTGCAGTGTGTTCTCAGTCTTTGATGAGAAGTGACAGGTTGGAGAGTTTTCATAACTGTTTGTGTTTATGGACAGGTGGACATGGTTACAGCTGGGGGATATTTGTGTGTGGATGGGACCGAGCCAATCGCAATCAAGAGGAGAGCACAATAAAATCATACGCTCACCCGGCTGATGTTATACTGTTGTCAATGGTCAGATGTTGGATATGTTGAGTCGGTCCACAATTGCATTAGTCAGATTATATAATTTTTTTCAGAACACACCACTTGGTTTTCTGCAGAGATGAGGAACTATTTATGCAACACAAGATTTGATCTTAGTTGTTTTTGTGATGCTATTGTTATGTGTTTGTTTCATAACTTTACTGACTTATATGTACTTGTACTTGAGCATAGTTTTACCCCACAACATATTGTACATTTTACTTCACTACATTTGTTTTCCAGCTTGTTTGACAGATGTTTGATTACTTTCCTATATAAACTCTTTAAAACCGTCTTGGATTAGCGGGGAAATGCATCGACACAAAGTAGAAAAAAGCATGATTTTATAAATACGTAGTTCTCAGAGGACAGCACTCGGCTCATTGAATATGATATATTACTGTAGAATAAAAAAACAAATAATATATGAAATAGTCAAATGAGGTCAGCCTTTAACATTTACAGCAGTAAAATGCAACATACACGTTAATTTATATGAATCAAAATAACATTGTATATAATAGTAAAGCAATGACTTATTTTACTTTGTTTTCTGACAATAGAATTTTAACTTCAGTAAGTTTTGTGCTATTACTGTATTTATTAAAATTTCTCAGAGAAGTTTGGAATTAAAAAAGGAGAACAGGGAATAAACATGTAAAATAACATAAACTGAAAATATATTTAAGTCTTACTTCCCGCTGTGTGAAAGGAAGCAGGAGTCTTAACATGAATGAGCCCTTAAATGCAGCACAAGGGGTTTTCTATCCCATAGATGAAACTGTGAGGATTTAACATAATCAGTAGGAAATCAACTGGCCTCAGTGAATATTTGCTGGTCTTAACGTACTGCATTATGGCTAAAAAAAAAAAAAAAGAATATAATTTAATACGTCTTCATTTCCTACTTGGACTAAATGACAATAGAGACTGAGGCTGTGGTGGGCAGCCCCACTGCGTCCTCTGGTTTTTCTCCCTTTTTGTTCTGTCATGCGTTTATTTCCACAAAAACAAATTGAGGCTGCAGACCAGAAGGGGGCGCCCAAGAATGTCATTTCTGAGGTCTGCCTCAGTGCTGTGATGAGATGCACAGTGGATGAGAGGTGAACACAATAAAAGAGAAAAGACAAGTTAGTTGGCATATGTCAGTGGATACTTCAGGGACTGCGGGACAAACTGGATGAACGCAGCCTTTAGTCCTGAATTTGACAGCAAACGGAAACACTAGGCATTAAAACAAGTTGAATAAAATAGAATGTGGTATGTAATATTAGCATCATACTAACAATACACTGATTTTGAAATAAAACCCAGTATTATCAAAAATATATCAATATATCCTTGCAGTGTCACTTACAAACTACAGAAACAAGGTAAAGTGTACACCTATTTATGATCTAAAAACTATTCATATGCAAAGAAAATTAAGAAATATTTGAGAGATCTATGAAATATGATTAAACAGTGAAATAATCATGTCAAACACTAAACCCTTGACTTCATAAGCTTCTAATAATTACTTTTTTCGTCTTATGATCCAGTTTATGGGTCACATGACTATAGTCACATGATATAAAAAACATTAGCTGTAATGTGGAGTTTTTGATCTTGTAAACTGGCCTCAAGTGGAGTACATGATAACAAACAGAGGCCGAATAATACAGAAGAAGAAGAAACAGGACAGTATAATAAACTAATTAGGCTGAATCTTTATCATAATACAAAGTAGCAGGAATTGGGAGCAAATTTGAGGATATGTGTATACTGTATGTGTACACACAAATAGTGCATGTGTACATTACAGTGTGTGGGGGGAGTTGAAGGAGAGAGTCTGTTTGTAGTGAAAACAGTGAGAAAGAAGACACAGAGAGGAAGCCAAACACAGGCTTCTCTTTGAAGAGTGGAGCAGGGTAATGCTATTGTGCACAGGTTACTTAACAACAGTAGTGGAAGAGGTACTCAGAGCATTGACTTAACTATACAGATATCAGAAAGTACTTGAAGTATGGAAGTAACAGTTGAAAATAGTAGTTAAAATGGATACAGTCAGTGTTTTATTGTTATATATGATATTTGTGGATTCACAGTCCTCCTAAATTAATATGTATGTTATATTTTACCACTGTATATGTTGCTCAGAACCTGTTTTCAGCTTTGTGACAGTGCATTTTCTTATTAATTTAAGTGGGTTATTAAGGAAAATTTCATCCGAACTTTACCAAATGCAGCACAGTGGGGAGATGCTGCTTTACACTGGATGAGAAGGGGTTGAAACACTGTAATCTCCAAAAAACTAAAACTCTTATGTAGTGGGGCAAATTTGAGTCTGAGATGTACTGAAGAGAAAGAGCTGCAGAAAATGGAAATACTCAAGTACAAGTATCTCAAATTTGCACAGAACTTGATTATGAGAACTTTAAGAATAGACTAATAAAGCAACTTTTATTAAATATCAAAAAACTAGTAAGCTGAGAGTTAAATAAAACCTTGTACTTAAAACCCTCTACTATTTAATCAAGACAAAACACCTGAAATGTGCATAGCTGATACATTTGTGTTGTAAAAATAGTGCAGATAAATCGTGGTGCTAATGTGTGGGTTATAAATTGTAGTATTAATGGGTTTGAGGCAGTCAGAGACTTCCCGTGTTAAGTGGATGAGGTAGTGTGGCATACAGGAAGGGAAACAACATATGTGTAGTTCAGTGGGAGGTGATGGGGGGGTGTAAAGAGAACTATAGGGTTGTGTATGTTGGAGAGGTGCAGAGTGCGCAGCGGTGCAAATTGAGGTCAATTTCAGCCGAGTAGCCTTTTAGCTTTGATCCCTCAGCTAAACTGGATGAAAGACATCCTGCTTCCTTCGCCAAGGAGGAACGTGAGGCGAGCAGAGGGGGGGGGGTCTTCGGTTTTCTACCTGACAAATATGGCTCGATCCAGCATGAATTGTTTCCACTAACACAGCGATAATCTTTAATTTCCATCTGCCTCTCCTCTGCAAAACTCTTACTGCATCCTCGCCCACGTCCGTTCTGTAAATCACCCCCCTTCTTCTTCCTGCTAATATAAATCCTGATGGGTTTTATCAATGCTTTGTCTCTCTATCTGCTCTTCCCTATAACTCCCTCTCTGCTGTTGTTTTCCTTCAACAGTGCATTCAAAATCTGAACTTTGATCCTCCCACGACCTGTCACACACTGGACCCGAAGCCTGGAGCACATTGGCTGTTTGCATGTGTGTGTGTGTTTTCATAATTAGTCATTGTGCAACAGCATGTGAGTCTATGTCATAACAAAAAAAAATTACTTAATGGGTGTTTTGACATGAGTCACCGTGTCACTCCTGTATGTTCACAGTGTATAAGACATGTGAAGGTTGTCTTCTGGAGATGGGATTCATGGTTGCGTTCAGCAGCTTCTTTAAACCTCCAGAAACCCAGCAATGCATTTTTGTCCACTGTAGTGGACAAGCATTCACAGCTTTACTCTGAATAAATAAATAAATAAATAAAAAGCACTGTCCACTGCAAACCTTCCATAAAAAAATTCCAAATTTAAAAATGTATCTGAAAAAGGTTTCGCATCATGTTGTTTCCAATCAAGACAATGATTTACATAGGTATATGTTTGTGAAATTGCTGTTCTGTAGGTTTATGACATGTCATATGTTTGTGATCTATCTATCTATCTATCTATCTATCTATCTATCTATCTATCTATCTATCTATCTATCTATCTATCTATCTA
>JAPQRQ010000019.1:10607730-10623287 GCA_037367365.1 Apogon talboti | reverse complement strand
ACACACATACACACACCACCCACGTTATACCCATTGCGTGTGACTGCAGTGCACAGGGAGGTTTCTTGGATGTTCAACATGTCATCCAACCTGTTTCAACTCATAATGAGGTGACAGTTGGATCGTTATCAGGAGCTAAACAAAGGCCAGGTTATGGCACCTCAGTGGGCTGCTCATGGACCGGAGATCGGCATCAGAGCCACATCCAACCCAAACTACCCACAACATCCCACAGATAGAACTGATTATCAAAGCAGGCCAGTGATAAAATATATTAAATATGTAAATGTTCATAGTACAATCAATATTATTCAAACAGGGGAAATTTTGATGACTGGGGTGAGACTATTATCTTAACCTGACCATTAAAATCTGCTTGCAACCATCTAAAAACTGATTACTGTCCAAAAACTGTGATAAACTATGATAAGCCATGTTTTAGTCCTGCACATATTGGAATTTAATTTTTCTTTTTACTCATGTTTAGCTTTTTTAACATATAATGTAAGTAGGCCTATGCGTGTCAATGCCTTTGTTCATTAAGTGGAGGACACCCCATGCATTTGTGAACTGTGCCATTTCCCAAACCCACATGGTCCCTTCTGCATATGCACCATTCCATTGAGGTCAAAACTAGATGTTTCAGTAACATCCAGGACATGACACGTCGATATGGTCAAAAATTTAGTTTTGTTATTTTTTCTTGTTAGCAATAAAATCAATCAATAAATCAATCAATCAATCAATCAATCAATCATGCATTTGTTTGTGCCTGTCTGAGCCACACCTTTTGAAACACAATTTTTTTTTCTTAATATGTCATGATAATATTTGAGATTGGCTGGAGAAGGGTGTCCGAATACTTTTTTCCACTATCAGAACTTGGCTTAGTCTCAGAATCAGGTGAAGCTCAGCGCCATGGGCATCACCTTCTGAGGACCATCCACTGGAGACCCCAGGCCCATCACTGGACTCACTGGATGGATTATAGGGAAGACTCCTGCACTGCCTGGGGATCCTCCTGAGGTTACTTCCTTTTTTTTTTTTTTGTATGTGGGGGGTTACTAAAACTGAGGGTCCAACAACAAAGGGTGCTGTACATAGAATACATAGTATAGATAAATTACTACCTGTAAATGTCTGATATTGGGCTGTGTACACAGTATAGACTTGACTTGACTTGATTTTTTTTCCAGGGGATTTGGCAAATGATTTAGAATTGCCAGAGGCTGTTACATGTGGTGGATGATTATTTTTCCCACTGTCTCCAAATGAAATGGTGGTTTTCTTAACTTCCTGCTGAATCCCAGCACACAAGGGGACCTCTTGGAAAACAAGATGATATATCTCAAGGGCTTTATCGTACTTGAACTTGAACGACACACCATGACAAGAGAAGTTTTCCAAGCCTGTTCATTTTGTACCCTCCATTTATTAAGGGGCATATGAAATATAATTGAAGTCTTGAACTGGGAGGTCATAGTCAGTGTCTGTAACCCATCTGCTACCATGGCAACTCATTATTTATCATATTGGTGTTGCTGTAATATTAATGAAGACAATAGCTCCATGTAATAATCAAGTTAATTTGAAGCAAATGTAATAAATGTGGCAAATAGAAGTAAGCAAATGCAAGTTACAGGCATTTTCATTAAGTTTCATCAGAAGTCAGTGATATTGGCCAATGTACAACACATCATTCTGTTACTGTTCTTCATCCAAAACAGCGTGACTGAGGAATAATTTGTTCTCTTCATCAGTCCACACCTGTTGCTACAACCAGACATGACGTGTTTTTATGGGAATACCTGGGAATGTGACGGTGAAAAAGCTGAGCAGTCATGTGAATAAGAAGTTCAGTTCATCAGAATTTATTCTGAAATGGTGTTTCAACATTCCATTATATGCATTACTTATTATCTATATAGAAAAAAACACCCCTGAAGTGTAAAAATCTGTTCAAATTTCTATCAAAACTTTTTCAGTATGATATTATATAAATATGTTGATGAAAACTTGGCTATAATTGTAGAATTTTTTTTGTGCACGATGTAGAGATGTGACGCTGTTACAGATGTATGAGAGCAGGAAATAGTGTAGATTTTCCTTTCATATACAAAGGAAGGAAAATTTAAAGGTTATAATAAATATTGAACTGAGTTATAGATTATATTTAAGCCAGTACTCAAAGGCTCCTTCTGTAATGTAAATCTGCTGAACCTCCAGTCTCTGTGCTTTCTCTTCCACTCTGCTGTCCACGGCGGCAGCAGCAGTAGCAGCAGCAGCAGTGAGCGACTGCAGGCTGCAGTTAGCGTTTCAGCAGAAAGGCTGTGTGGTCCTCCAGTCTCCTGCTATTAGTTTGTTTACAGAAGTTAAAGCTGTGAGCTGCTGAGTGCCCGGGGCCAGCATTCCAATACAGTGGCTCATACAAGCATGCACAGGCACAATCTGCTACGCTGTTGTCTCAATACAATGTATGCAAACCCGCAGCACCGAGCAGCAAACGCCCAGTGGGAACACTTCTATTTTCATTTTTTCTTCTGTCTGGCTGCAAGGATCCATCTGTCATCGACATGTACACAGTTCTTCTTTACCTGTTTGTGTTGATGTGCATTTTAGCCCAAATAAGTTTCTTACCAGTGTTACACACAAAACTAATGAACATTTCTGTTAACTGAGATAAAAGAAGTATATTTGTGTAGCGTAGAATAATTCCTCCTGTTAATATTGATTATACTGGGGAAACTTTGTACCTAAAGAGTGGTTTAAAGTTTACAAAACTAACTTAATTACATGCAAATTCTAATAGAAAAGTCTTAATTTCCCCTTTCCCATTTTATCATACAAGCTCGTAACACACTAGAAGATCTTTTTTGCATTTTATTAGTTTCTTCAACCTTTTTAAATGTCACTCCCGCATTAAAAAGACTACAACTTGATCCAAAAACTGGACAAAACACTTACTAATCTAGCAAACTGGAAACATGTTAGCAAAACAATTCAGTTATTAATGTCTGGAAAAAATGACAGCTGCTATTGTTGGACTATAATGATATTAGTGTGTGTAACATTACAAATATTTTTGAGTTTAGTTGAATTATTCTTAAATATACATTATATTTATTGCTGCTGCGACAAGGATTTAAATAGTAATTTGACTATAAGTGTAAATAAAATCTATTCAAAATGTGCTTTTGTAGTAACAAATAAATAATAATTGTATACACACATGAACTTTACACGCTGATTTAACTAAAATCACTATTATGAATTTATTGGGTTTTTTAGTGACCCATAAAATGTTACAGATCCATGTTGTTTATCATCTGTGTAATGATAAATACAAAACTAGTCTACATTCGTTTCTTCCTTACAATATAGTCATTGCTTATTATCATTTATTTGTGCTGCAAAACATAAACAAAAAACACATAGTGTAAACTGCAGGTGATATCTAAGTGTGCATGTAAAAATAAGCCGTTACACATGTATTTGACTGTACAGGTGAGATGTCTCCCGCTGATAGCACATGTCTGACATTAATAGCAGGCTTGTGTGGATCGTATACAAATGAGTAATCATCCGCTCACTGTGACCAACTGTCACGTTAAAGTTCACCACAGAATAAATGAACTCGCAGACTTAATGAAACGGCTGATTGATGAGATGACACTTGGGTGTAATTACTTATAAGCTTGACAGCTACTTGAAACTGTTTCAGTCTGGGGGGAAAACACACAAATATGCAGACGTTTTGGAAAGGGCTTCATTCAAAAAATGAGATTTAAGTCAGTTAAAGAACCCCTCTGTCTGTCTATAGCGTGCGTGTCATATGTACCTGCCTGTCAAAGTGAAAAAGAAGGAATGAAAATAGCTTTTAAATGTGAAACCATAGGAACAAAACAATAATGAAACTTTACAGCAGTAATTAGCAAAGGTCAAAGGTTATTTAAAGTATGCTAGGTGCCGTGAAAAGACTGTATCAACTGCCTCAGGAATTTAAAAAAAAAGCAGTCATTTCTCATGCTGATAAATGCTATTTTCATCTCTCTGTCTTTGTTTAAAGATTCTAGTGGGTAAACTTTGGAGCTACTTATCAGTACAGGTGTTTCACATGTCACACCGAAGACTCAGTTTTTAAAAGGCTACACACCTGAGTTGGTAATGGACCGGCTTTATCTCGTTTAAACAGTTCTGATTGTTGATAGGCGAGCGTGTTCACACCTAGAAACAAGAAACAACACTTCTCCGACGCTTATCTGACATTGTTCTCTCAAACTATACTCACATATAAACTATTTTAATCCTAAATCCTAAATAAGATACATGTACAGCCTCTTGTGCAATGTAATCCGTGACAACCTTGTTCAGACGGCCATGACCCGACGTGGGATCTCGATCTCTGTACCGTTTGATGTCATTTGCTCTGTACCTGAGAACCGTTTGCCACATCGCCAATATTTTATCATTACTGTTCATCAGGATTTTAATATCCCATTGTACGACCATAAAGCTGTCATCTCATTTAGGTTAATGTGAATGCTTAGTCATTCTCTCAGAGCAGAAAATTGGACAGTATGCAGACACGCCCTGCGCTAATGGCCCCGTATGCCGTTGGCCGTGGGTATTGCCGAATTCTCCCCCACTTGGCAACGACTCAGAGTGCAGGGGATGACCTCAGTTTACAGTCAGAGCCTTACCCTATATTGACTACTGTCACGCTATTCACAAGAGCAACTGTATCAAACCACTTCACATACAGTTAATTTATCCTTGTAAATTCCAAAAAGAGGTAATGACTAACAAGAATTTAAAAGAAGTAATAATCAGCAATTGACAGAGCATGAATTACATATGTAGAATAAACTGTTAGGTATTTTTACTGTATTATAATGATGTTATGAGTTTGTGTTAACTGTGAAATTATATTTCATGATGGTAGAATAATGACGGACAGACTAAATTTGAGGAGGATTTAACACACTTTTCATATTTATTAAAATGATTTACCCTTTGAATGGCAAAGTTGCAATATTACGACAAGCAACATAACTGAAAGAAACAGAGAACTTTTTGAAATCTTGGTATCAAAATTGAATATAACCCCCCCACCCCAAAAACTCCAGCACTTAAATGGTTGATATAATAAAATGATAACTGTAATCTTTTTGTAATAACAATGACTAAAAATATACATAACATCTATTTCAACTATGTTTTTGTCATAATATAGAATACAAATCAGATTGTATACTGGGGTATACACTGTAATATAAATATTCCTATAAAAAGTACATGCACATAAACAGTGAACACTCATTGCACTAAAATCAATAAATTATACAGTAAGTTTCAAGGCTTCTGCATTTGTTTTTTCTGGAGATCCACCATATGAAGATGACTCATGGTTTTTAAGTGGGATTTCATCACAGAAAGAGCCATTGCCATTGTGTCTTTTATCCAGGATCATCCTCTTATCTTAAAAGATAAATATTTTAACAATGATTTTTCCCTAAACCAACCTTAGTTTATATAGCCCCTCATACTGATGTACTTCACATATTCTGGGTGTATTGTACCTTTTTATTTAGTGTAGTTTAGTATATTACAGCCTTCCTCACTGTTCTGTTATTTCCCAGGAAAAGACACGATAATTGTATACAAATCATTATTTTGGTGGGAATAACCTAACGGCTGTGTTGTATTCATACTGTTAACCGCCTAACCCTAAGGGCATGGGACGATTAAATACATTTCTACTGATGCCAAAGCCCATTTACAGATCAGAATTTACATACAGGTACGAGACGTGTACATTCAGTAAAAGAACAGTTACAGAAAACAAATGGAACTGAAATGCTGGATTTTTTTTTTCTTCAAAACCACATTGTGAAGAGGACACAGTTCAGGTTCTTACACTTGATTTATAGGTTTGTGTCAAATCTTCAAGTGTTTATATGAACCCTGTAACTGGTTTGCATTATCCTAATAAGTCTATTATGTATAGTCGTATGTAGTTTACTAGGAAATGACATAGTCAGCTTGAATATGATTTAAAGCAATTACAAGGAAGTGGGCAGCCTGACCTCACCAGTAGAAATTCAATACCAGTTGATTGTTAAAAGATTTTAAAATGGTTATTTCAGCCAAAATCTCTGTTCAACGGGGACAAACCTTGCAAAAATGAGAAGGTTGGGATAGATCAGGCAGAATAACAATGTGAAACACTGCAATTTCCCCAGAGTCGGAACAATAAAATCACATCTTATCTTATCTTATAATAATTCCTCTTGTTAATGCTGATTGTATGGAGGAAAATCTGTACCAAAAATAATTAAATGGCTCAGTCACAGTATCCAAGATGACATGTAGGATATGTTTGTATTATAAATGTCATTTTTTGAAGGCAGAGGAGGACAGACACCCACTGTATACACTGTCTTTTGTAAAACACAATACTGAAGTATTCCATTCACAAATACATCTTTTGAAACATTTGTCAAAAAGCTTAAAGTCTAAGAAATAGTTTTAGGTCAAGTGTAAACATATGAGGTTACATGTGATTTTTGACACTTAGCACAAAAACAACAAGCCCGATGCGTCATGAGATACACTTCATACAGACCTTCATGACTGACACGTACGCCTTACAGAATCATGTTATATGAGTAATGTGAGCAGGATAAACATGATCCCCGCCAATCTGATGACGCCTTATTGAGTCCCCTGGGAGAGCATCTGAGTTGGGTGACTGTCATTTATGTAAGTCAGTGTGTGAGTGATACACCGATATGGATGTCACAGGAGCCTCTCAGATGTGTTGTGTTTTTATGTAATGGAGATAATTTATATAACTGAATGCACAATATGACACGTAACAGACACCTCAGAAGTCACTCAGTCAGAAGCGGGATTGTGTAACTCTCTTTGTTTCTTATATCTCCTGAGAGTGTCTGTGTCTCAATATTGTGTAACTGCCACAAGCCCTGAGGCCTATGCTATGTAATAGCCATGTCTATTTTTACCACTTTTCTGCAAAACCAACAAGCATCATATGACAAACGGTTTGTTATGTTATGTGTCTGGGTGCAAGTCTTAAGATACGTGACAATGAAGTTAAACACATAAGTCACTTAACAAAATATGATAATTAGATGATAGTTCTGTGTGTTTTTTTTATTTTGTTTTACAGTGCTGTGCAAAACTCCTCTCTAACACCTCTACGTTTATTACTTTTGCAGAGTTAGAGTGAGGACATATATTCATTTAATCACTTTTCCGTTAAGATGCAACATGGAAATACAGGAACTGTGGCAATTTTCTTAAAAGAACACATAAACACAGGCACAAAAGCAGAAATACTTTGATTCTACAGGGAAAAGTCAGCAGTTAGTGTGACCTCTGAAACCATGGCAAAAAAAACCCCAACAAAAAACATATTATAAGATCTGTTTGAATAAAACCTGGTATAATAAAGAAGATAATTCGTGCCGTATCTTGATACAGAGACTGACAGATGGATATGTTTGGTCATCATAACCTTGGTAAAGCAACAAACAAGATTTTATTCACTGTATCTATTGTGTTTCTCTTTGCTTTGCTATCTGTGCACCAACACTGTATGGAATTACATTATTTGAAACTTAGTAACCGGTTGCCGCTGTGGTTTTGAAAGGCGCTATAGAAATAAAGTTTACCATCATTGCCAACGGGCTTGTGTAATTTCACCCGCCTGTCTGTCAGCAGGATTACGGGAAAACATACTGCACTGTTTTTGGTGTAACTTGGTTTAAGGGTAGGACGCGGGTCAAGGACGAACCCCTTCAACTTTGGAGCAGATCCATAAAAAGGGGCAGAGGTTGAATAGTTTCACACTGTCTTTAACTGAAGAGCCTCAGGCAAATTTAGAAACAAGACATTTGTTGCCACGAAAACAGTTATGTTAATCAGGAGGAAAACATAGGTCAACACTTGTGGTTTAATCACACTTTGGAACAGAAAAAAGGTGCTGAGTGAACTTGTAGTTTCTATTATTTATTCTGACTGTGGTCGTATGAGTAAAAACATCTCAACAACTTAAAACAAACTAATTGGATATAAGTCAAATCAAATCTTAAATCATGTAAACTACTTTTTGTAATACGTATGTCACAGTTTACATTAAAACCTGTATTTCTGCAGTGAATTTATTACACACAAAACGGTTTTCTTCTGTATCTTAATGATTCATTTTTTTGGTTTTGGGCCTTGATTGGATTTAATTGAACTTTTCTTCATTGTTGCTACTGATTAAACACTTCCACCCATGAACATATCTAAACATTCCACTAAATCTGTATCAAAGTGAAACAAAATCTATAGACTTTTTCTAATTTGATGTTTTATTTGCATTTATTTATGTTGAAAGCTTATGTCTTGCATTTTTTTTGTCTTTTCGTTTGAAATGTATATTATGAACCTTCATTCTTACTGGTTGACTTCCTGTTATTACAGTGTCCTGGTTTTGTTAAATCTTTTAAAGGTGCCACATAAATAAAGTGAATATTATTATAACCTTTGGTCTTGACTGACTCCAGGACCAGCAGGTTGTGACTGTGTGTGTCAGTGTGTTGTTGTGTGTTGGTCTGTGGCTGGGTAACCACAGGGCAGGTGAAGTAATGCATGTCAGTGAACCCACGCAGAATGGCGTGACTGGCAGAGCCAGCTGCTAAAGAGGTGTCGAAAACCTCTCTCTGCTCGTTTTTACTCCGGCCCTGCCCTCGAGCTGTCCTGCTTCTCTGTTTACCTCCTGTTTCAGTTTTCAGTCTCCATCAGACCTTGTCACTATTGGATGTCTTCTCTATTCATGTTTAATGCACTAGCATTAAGTTGTTTTGTTTGTGAAATGTTTTGCTTTCCTTCACAACATTTCTGACTGAAATGTGAGTGTTTTACGGTATCTAATGACTTTACTGTAAAACTGCCCATTCAGTATTAGAAAAGCTTATGTAACATCTGCACTTCCTTCCCAAAATACTTCTCACTTATTATCTTCTCCTTTCGTTATTTAGAAATCTGAAAACTAGAGCTGTAAAGAGCATAAAATTATTGACACAAATATAAGACATTAATGTAATCAAATTGTATTTAGGTCAAATAAAAGTACAAATTAACTTGTTTAAATTGTACTTTAATGGTTAAAGTTGCTTATTTGTATATTTATAAAATATGAAATGATTTCCATGATTTAGACTAATAGTTAAAGCTAGGTCATAAGATTTACACCAACACAAGACATCAACTATTTGCTGTCACTGCTACCACTCCATTGATAAATGTAAAATTCACTTGTACAGGCTGGAGACAAAACTGTTTTGGCCAAATAAAGTTTACACACAATGAAGATGTTACCTGTCCTGGACTTGATTTGTCATTTCCTGGTACACAGTCAATAGAGACCTGTTTTTTTTTCTTAGTTTTTTTTTGATCCTGTAACAGGAATTTTAAAGTGTAATAAAATGCAGTTGTGTTATTTATATTAGATACTTCAAAGAAATGTAACCAAATACAATGGATGCTCTCTTCTAACAGTTGTTTTAAACTGTACCATAAAGCTTAAGAGACCTAAAAAACTCACCATACAATAACCTCAAACTGTAGATATTGTTGAATTTCTAGCACTGAAAGGCATTCTAGTCCAACAACATGACCACCTGCCTTTTTGTAGTCAGTTGAATAAGTAATGTGAAATATATTACAAATAAGTAAGTATATATTTGTTTATAATTACCAACATTTTCATATTTTTTTTAACTTTCATTTTCTCTCAGTTAGTCTTGCTGATATTGTAACAATGCCTCAGCAACAAAGAAAAACAAAACACTTGTATTTTGATGTGCTGGTTTTTACTTTAGATACTGTACTTAAGTATAGTCTCCCTGTAAAAGCTTCTATTAATAATGTTAGTGGAAATTATTTAAAAAAGTACATTTATATCTCTGTGACATAAAAAATACAACATAGTACTTTATGAAAGCGACAAATGCATTCAAGATGCAATAATCAGTACATAATGATTGTAAACTGAATAAAGGATTTGTGTGTAACCTACGTTAGTACATAACTATAAAAGACTTATTAAAAGAAGTCTTTCTTTTGCCTCTTTGATTCCTCACCCTCCGTTTCTCCCTTGACCTCCATCTCTACACACTCTGGCTCTACGCCAAAGGCTGAACCTGTTGAACCATTGAACTAAATATGGGCTGGGACGACATGTTCAGCTGTACTGTCATTCTCCATCTGTCAGTCTGAGGTTTTTACACTCCAGATGCCCTCAGACACACCTCATATCTCTAAAAAGTTAAACACCCACATACGAGAGCAGCTCTCATGGTTCAGCTGCAGGACAGGGGAGTCGTGAACCTGTGGTCCTTCACTGTTTGGTCGAGAAAAGGCGAGATCAGGACACCAAAACCAACATGTAGTTCCACTTAAAGCTGTGAATGTGTGAGTGACTGGGTAAACAAAGGTGGGACGAAACACCCACAGCTTATATGAAGTGTATCTGGAGTCATTAGGTCATTAGTCAGGCCTATATCTACTGCTGCTCATAGAAGTAGGCTGAGTAACTTTTGTAACTCTTTTGTAAACATACACACATTGACTATTCAAGTAAATGTAGAGATGCTTGTGTATAAACCACTGATGGGACTGTAGAAAAAAAAAAAAAAGTGCAGGCACGGAAATGTCTTATAGAAGTAATAAGTACGACTGTAAGGGACATTTTCAACAGATGCTTCTATGCAAGCTAACGTTATTTTATGTAAAAAGTAAAGACTGTTAAACCATTTAAACCTAATTTAAAATTAAATGAAACTGAAAGCAATGACCATTACTTTGTTCTATGTATGATTTGTTAATGCTTGAAGTTCATGATGTATCATTGGTAGTTCAACCCTTTGGCTGCGCTCCATGGAACCTAACTGTTGAAAAATATGAACAGCGGTCAACAGAGAGGGACATTTTTGATCCTGTTTTAACTCTGCCAACATTAACACATATATTTGTCAAAGATAATTTTAAGTGCTTGTGGCAAAAATAGTAAAGTTTCTAGTTTAGTCTAGTCATCTAGTTTTATGATAAACATCTAAATAGACTGCATATCTCAAACCAATCACAAACACCAATACAGTCGCTGTTTTGGCACATTTTACTATAATCTTTGAGAATGGGGAAAAGGAAGTGTTAAAATAAGTGAAAATTACTACAGTCTGATGATGTAGAAGCTGCAGAGACCTTGAGGAGACTGAACAGAGACAGTTATGATGATGTTATTTTGGCAACATTTAGGTCTGTAGTCTTTCTATTTACATATTTTCAGTCTGATACTTCAGTTTGACTGCAAACTGCAGCTTCCAGTTTTAAAATTATCTTTTAAATGGCCAAACATACAGTATGTATGAATGATGGCATCATTCAAACAGGATCAAAAAATGTCACCTTTGATCCTAAGACATTTTTTTTCTTAATTAGGTCCCATGGACTCCGGTTCTTTATTGGCGTTGCTTTGTGGTTGCAACTAACTCCATTACTGAGGTAATGAGTGCCTCTGTTGCCTGCATCCATGATAACATCCACAGTACAGTGATTTCTACATATGTAGACTCACATGGGCTTCATCTCAGAAACATTTGCACTTGAATCCTTCAATGCTTTCCTTCCACTCCTCTACAGCAGCAAAAATGTGAAACACTGGTTTAGCAGTAGCTTAGAAAAGCAGAAGCTCACATCAAAATGAGCACATGAATCTGATATGTTATAAAGTGGTTCAGTCTTCCTTTCGTAACTGCCTCACCATTTGGATACTCCAAGGGAATACGTCAGATTTTGTTAGTGTCCCATCACTTTTCATTATAATTGGTCATAATAGTAGGAATGTGAACAGTATTGCAAACAAAAGTAGCTCAGAATTCCCTTCAAATCCATTAAAACTGAGGTAAAGTGGCTGAAAATGCTATGAGTAGGAAGTACAGATATTGTTAAAATGTAGGTAGAAAAAGGAAAAAGTTGGCAGAGGAATAAACAACCGACAAAACTCCACTTAACTAACATCATATTTGCGCATCATCCACTTCCCACCATTGATGTGTACGTGCATTATATCTCTAAATGTAGTCACTAAAGCGTTGTTTGCACAGATAAACATCCTTCTTTTTTGATATCTCACTCTCAGCAGTCCAGAAAGCACCTGAACACATGCAGCTAAATGTACACACAAATACCTGCTGTTTTGGGGAATGCACGACAAGCTCCATGCCACTCACAACCTGCCTCTTTTTGTGAGCGGTAATAATGCCGTGCATATGCAGAGCGGGGATGTCGAGCACCCTCATTGTGCTCTTTATAGAGGTGCATTCAAAGCAGCGAGTCACTAAAGAACAGGCCCGCTGTAGATTAGACACCGTTACAGCGACCCTTGCAGCTAATCCTTGCACACACTCCACCAGGAATGTTCCACTCCCAAGACACAGGCTGGGATTAAGGCTGGGAGTTATCGACATGTGTGGCACACACACAAAGAGAGCGCCATTAACATAGAGAACGACATGAGCAGCTCTCTTTTGTCGAGGGCAGATGAAACCGAGCCACGGCGTCTGCGTAAACAGAAGTCAGCGGCGAAGGAGCGGCGAGAGGAGAAAACAGACAAAACGGCGGCGGCAAGGAGTCGAATCTGTTCCCAAACTCCAAACACCACTGAGCCACATTAAAATGACAAAGGCCGCAAACTTGCTCTTTGTTGTCATGCACCCTCATAAACTCAAAAACACCCTTTCATATTTACAATGTGATTCTCCCAATTTCCCCACGCGGATCATTAAACTTCCATCCTTCTTATAATGTCTACGTTGCATTGTTGATATCCGACAACAAAGACGACTGTTTGCACTTGTGTACACTCTGAAGGTGGTAAATAGTTTGAGCTTCTTGTTGATATTAAGTTCCAGCTTTTTCTTACGTGATCCAAATCTCATGTTTTAAAAACTCTTGCCTGTATTCATGTCCCCTGTAGTGGAGGAAAATTAATAATAAGAGTTTCGTTCACTCACGTCCTAGAAAATCTCACTTTTTCCATTATGGTATCAAGCTGTACTGACAGTTGTTTGATTATACGTATATATGTGTGATATATTCCAGATAAATCTGATCTATTAGGTAAAACAAAAACAGCCCATTGTTTTGTTCACCTATTCTTTTCTTTGCTGACTTAGTTATAATACTAGGCTTCCATTATTGCTATTGTCACTTCATATAAATTACATTTTGTTATTGCTGTTACATTACATTACATAGTTGCATCCTGTGTTCTACCAGTTGTGTCATAAATTGTCATATAGATACAAACTCCACAGTGGGAGGAGGATTAACAAACACAGGAGACCAGTGTTCTTGTCTGTTTCAAACCAAAAGTATATGTTAATACTTCAAAAACACACCGGGGCGTTTGTTATTCATGGATAATGTAATGTGCAATGGAACGTGTAACGTCATGTAACATTCTTGTGCTTACCTAACCTTCTCCATCTCCAACCAGGTTGTTTTTGTGTCCGCTCTTCCACGTCCTACACCTACTCTCCTCTCTAAGAGTCTAAATTGAACAGAGGTTTTCTAGATTCTAACATTATTTGTGTTGTCATTTACCTTGTGGGCTGTGTTCTACTGTAGTGTGTAGTGATTCGTTTTGCCTGTAAGGATGCTGATCTGAGGTGGTAGAGCCTCAGGGCTTCTTGTATGTTTTTGAACATCCCATGCATTAGTGATAGATTGCATTAAGAATCACTCTTAAGTCACTGAATTCTCTAAACCCATGTGCACTGCTCTACAGAGGTGGATGTTCCAGCAAGATAATGAAACACATCGCATTCAACACATGACAAGTTGAAAGTGTTAAAAAATTTAGATTTGTTATTTTTTCTTGTTAACAATAAGCAAAATTTAAAAAAAATAATTTGCATTTTTTTGTATTTGTCTGATGTAGCCACACCTTCTAAAACACAAACACAATATTTCCAAAAACAATTCATGATAATATTTGAGATTGTGTAAAATTTTAAGGGTGTCCAATGTTTTGTTTTTTTTTTCCACTGTTGTACATGCCATTTGGGAAACATTAATAACAGACCTATTCTGTCATTTAAGTATGAGGATGTCTTGGAAAATCATTAATACCTGTACTTTGTGAATCATCTAGAGTAAATGTGACACTGCTTGGCTGATGTGGTTGTTGAACAGTGTTCTATGCTGTGGGCACAAAAAATTTAACTACAATCGTGATGACACAAGAAGAAGACAAAAAGAAAAGAGAGAGAGAAAATTGTGCATGCCTATTTCCACATCTTATTCTCTGACCACTGACTGCAGAGTAGAGAGTTAAACTACAGGGTGAAGTTAACAAATTAAGATAGTATCATTCTTAGTTATTTTACATCACTAGGATTGACATTTGATTACAGAATATTACACTGCATCAGCAAGAGTTAAAGGAAAAGTACACAGGATGGTGATTTTAGAGACAGCTGCACTGACCATAAGACACGACGCAGAGCTGAAGATGTTGAGATGTTCTTTGGAAGTGACAAGGATGGAAAGGGTTAGGAACGAGCCCATCAGAAGGACAGCTCAGGTAGGACATTTTGGGGGACAAAGTGAGACAGGACAGATTGAGATGGTTTCCATGGTTATATTGGTAGAAGGATAATGAGGATGGAGCTACCAGACAGGATATAAAGAGGAAGAACAAAGAGGAGATTTATGGATGTGGTGAACATGGAGGACATGCAGGTAGTTGTTATTAAAGACAATGCAGGGGACAGGGGTCAGATGGAAGCAGATGATTGGCTGAGGCGACCCATAAAGGGAGCAGCGGAAAGTAGTAGTAGTACAGAGTAAAAACCATGGATGATGTATGAAGGAGTGGAATCTCTCAGAAAGTAAGGCAGTTTCTCATTTAGAGTAACTTTAGCTTAGTGTAACTTTGATATGTTACCTTTATTTGAGTACATTTTCTGCCTGTGCCAAATAAACCTCTACTGTACAAGTCCAGTCAAACTGCGGCCTGTCTCAGTCAGCGCCAGGCGTACAGATGGACTCTTCATTATGAATGTGTGCAACCATTCTGACTAATTAATCAACCAACCGCCCATGTTTGTGTTGAGCTCCTGAGGCTCAGAAACCTTCCAGAGTTTGGTGACTCATAACGTTTGGCTGCAGCTGGATGGTTACAATGTGTTTTCTTCTTCTGCTTAGGCATCCATATTCAATATGAAGCCAGGCATTGTGAAACCTGGGAGTATCCCAGCTTCATTAATTCACCTCCCAGACAAAAGCGTGCATGGAGAGACAAGTGTTTGACACTGCTGGGTTGGTCCAATAACCGACTGAGGTTACCTGAGTCATAGTTTTGAGGAGAAACATAACAGCTTGAGGTAAAGGACAACACAAACTGCTTAGAAGTCCTTATAATGCAGAAAATGCTGCATTTGCTTTTTTGTTGTGGAAATAAATAAACATAAATATATATA
>JAPQRQ010000019.1:10581520-10592594 GCA_037367365.1 Apogon talboti | reverse complement strand
CCAAGTTTTTCATAAAGTTAAAGATAAAGTAAGAAAGAAACAGAAAAAGCAAGAGAGGTGCACATTCAGGAAAAAAAATCACCATAAATGCACCACACTGGACCTTTTATTATGTGAATTATGGGCTGAACCAGAACCTACTGGGAGCAGCCATTGCCATCCAGAAGTGGAGTACCCATGTTGATTTCGGGTGATGAGTGCGAGTAAACAGGCAGCAGTCAGTGAGCGAGATTGAGTGGAAAGCACATGTTGGCGCTTGTTGCTTGCGCAGCCTTCAGCTTTGCACTCTGCCATTGTCCTAGAGACGTGACCCAGAACTGTGTCATCTTAGACTGGTGTCTTCTACACAGGATCAATGACCAGTCCATCGCAGCCCAGGCTATCGTACAATACAACAACTCTGCCTCACTACTGGTGCTGGAACAGCCTGTGAAGGAGGCAACATGTCACTGACCATGCCTGACTGATGGAACAGTGATTTAGTACTCACACGTACTTGACAATGGGCTATGATGTAAGTTGACGGAACCGCTAGTATTATACAAAATCATTTGAAATAGCTAGGAATGAAAATTCACTACAGGTATCCTTTAAAACACCATATATAATTTTAAAATACCAACAGGGACCATGTTACTACACAATAACTTTTCCTTTTCATATCTGAAGCACATTTTTGTGATAATACTGCTACACTTCTACTTAACTTAGGCTTGAATGCAGAACCTTTACTATTAGTGCAGTTTTCCCATAGTGTGCTATACAAGCTCTAAAGTAAAAGATACAAATACCTCTTTCACCACTGGATATCCTTACATTACAGACCTCCAGTATCGCAATCTAAATGCTGGGATCTTAGCTTTGCACCTCATAGACCATTATCTGATTAAAAGGCACCAAATATTCCATCACAAGAACAATAACAACAGTGTTGACCTCATTGAAATTAAGTCAAATCCGAGTGTGGTTTTGCCTGTGAAATTATACCTGAGTGTGCCAACCAGCTAATGGGAAAGTTCAAAAGGGCTTTTAGTTTCTGTTGTTTGACATGCAGGAATGGCACTGACATAACAACAGACAGGTAGAACACACTCAAATATTCCAAATGCAGTTCATGACCTCCACTGGCATGCTGCAACAATCACAGCGTCACCATACTTTATTCTGCATCCTTTAGTCTGACCTTTGAAAAATAACAAGTTATCGTGTGTCAAGATGCACTGCTAAACTCTGGTGAAATGTTCAAGAGATGCACACCGGGGTGTGGAGGCGAGGACGAGTGGCGGCTAAACTCTTGTCTCCACAACAGAAGGAAGAGGCGCTGGTGGAATTTGTCAATAAATCAGGCCTAGTTTTTACTTGTTTTACTCATAAGCATATTCTTGGTCCGCCTATATGAGCAAAAGCCTGGACTAAAGTCAGTTCAGGTGGAGTTGCACAATCAGTGAATTTACTTTAGAGAATTTATCCAATGCAGAGATCAACTGTGATGAAACCTTCATACTTTTTGACTCTTTTGAGAGGTGGGGGATTTATGAGATGACAGATAGATGTGGGGATAGACATGCAGCAAATGGTCAAAGGATATCCCGTCTACAGGTCCACATCTGGGTGAAATCTTTTGATAGTAATGACCAACATGCAATAACAGTTCAAACTCCCCTGTGCCATCCACAACAGCTTCTCAATCTTATCATGCATTAGTTTTTGTACAGTTAGCACAACATAACCCAATCACCAGGAAAATACTTCCATGGTATATTTCTGAAAACCATAGATATGTATAATATCAAAATCTGTGATCCAGAAATCCATTTCATGAGAACATTTCTACCAACGCTATAATGATTTGTAGTTATTTTGGTCTTTCACTCATGTATGAGGTTATATCAGTACTATATTCAGAACTGGTGGACACTTACAGTATATTTAGATACTTAGTCAGGTCCATGATTCAACTCATAGTAATAGCGCTCCACATGAGCGTGCTCTGCTTTGCACAGGTGTGTTGTACAAACATCACTGGTTTATTCCTCCCACGCGCAGTGACAACGAGATGGAGGGAGAGATTTCCAAAGATAAATGGACGGACAATCTGCAGCTCTTATCAGATAGGATCACATGGAAGCGATGTGTAATAGTGTCTAATGAATTGAACTAAATCAAATTAACCGCAGGGCTCATACAGATCAGCCCTTGGAACAGTGAAACATGTTTGTTTAGCTATAATGTGGGCGGTGATAACTGCGGGGCTGCTGCCTTGGAAACATAATAATTTAAATGCCATGTTGCGCAATGTGACTCTGCATCGGGATCTATGATGACGCAGCAAGGGATCACCTATGCCAAAATCATCAAACAGGATTATGACTAATGTGGAACTGGCACGAGGTAACCTATTCACCAAAATAAAATGCTACCACTGAAAGTTTCTACAAACACATATGATCTCAGCGTTTCACTGCTCGGGGCTCTTTTGCTTGAACGTAAATCTCGCAGACAACGCAGTCTGTTTTGCTTGTTTCTGCTTTGTTGCACTTACACTTCATACTGTCAGGTTTAGGCTCTCGCAACAATTGTTTAGATTTAGGGAAAGCTACCAGAGCCTGTTTTACTGAAAAAAGTGCATAAAAATGTGATGAAAATGTAGCTTTTAATGTTTAAACCAACCCATGTCATAGTCGTTTTAGTGAGTAAACCTAAAAATGTCCCCATCTAACCACCGTCAGTATCAGCAGACAAATAACACTGATATTCTGTGAAGTATTTAGAAGGTTACTATTGTAATGCATAGATCAGCATACGGATCAGTTTTGTAATTATTTCACTTTTCTGTGCAATAAAACAAAAATTTCTTAAAAGCGTGAGTTCAAACCAGGCAGTTTAACAGGACACAACACATTAATGTTTCGAGTCCTATTGTTAAAAATTCTATCAAGATACAATTTCAGTTATGATTGTAGTGTGCTGATTTTAAAGGACAATCATCAAATCAAATCAAATCACAAGTATCCATCCATTTTATGAATCACTCAGTCCTCATGAGAGTCACGGGGGTTCCAGCTCCCTGTGGGCGAAGGCGGGATACACCCTGGACCTGTCACTAGTTCATTCTAGATTTGACGTCTAAACACAAACAACCATTCACTCCTATGGGCGATTCCAACTACATACAGAATACAATAAATACATTTAAATACAACCAATACACCAGTGCAATTGACAAAGTTGAGCTGGTGATACCATACCTTAAGACAGATTCTATACCAGCGCCGTAAAATATCAACATAGTATTTCTGTTCACCCCAAATACTCTGATTCTTCTAAGATAACATAGATGTTGATGTACTGTATGTTCGCACCAATATTCATAACATGCTTGTACCAACTCAATTCCCTACCACTCTGTACTAAATATTTATAGGAGATGACCTGCTCAATGTCATGGTCATGAACAGATGTCTTTCAAATCCCTACTCTTTAGTTTTACACTTTGAGAACATTCCAGATCCTGTGACCCTGTGAATTAGTGCTTATCTTTTTTCTAATTCTTTTTTCTAATCTTTTCCCATATGTTTGTGTACCTTTTGTCACCTTTCCACATAGCCTTTTCAGAATTTGGATGTAACACATTAGTTATCAACACCTTTGGATTACTGCTGCCATGTATAGACATAACAGGGTATCCGGAAAAATGAATGTTTCCACCTTCCATCCACATAAAAACTTCTGAAAATGATTATTTCCAGGCAAAGTGGAGATTTTGGAAAATGCAGGTTTTGTGCTTTTGTGTGTGTTCAGGGGGTTATAGGGTCTCAAATGTCACAGTATGCAACAAAAATGCACCAACGCCATGCAGGTTTGTGTAGATGAAAACTTTTATGAAAATAATCTGGTGTGTATGATGTTACACTATTATTGTTTCTGTAAATTCCTGGCTACATGTATACATGGTCTAAATGTAATTTCTAAGTGTAAGTGCAGTTACATGTAACTTGTTCCTACTTATCAGAGATTATCCTGCAGCTTTCGCAGTATGGAAACATTTACTTGAGGTGACTGGGGCTGGATGAGGAGAGAAAACTGTGCATCTTGTACAAATACACCTGGAGCACACCCAGTACACATGGCAACTAGACTCGACAACCACTTAAAACACAACCAGAGAAAGGAGGTGTTTGCAAGCTGCTCTGATTCACCACACTCCGGTCAAGTCTATGACAATAACTGTACAGCAAAACACGAACCCACAATGTTAGTCTGTTTGATGTTCCCCGCTCTTTTTTTTCTGTTCTTTTTTTAAACCTTTCTCTCAATAGAAGGGAGTCTGAAAGGCAGAGTAGAGATGTTTAAGAACACGGTTTGCTGCGGTAAAACCCACGGATAACAATAAGCGTTTTACACTGAGCAGGAATTCAAAGAACTTGAGGAGAGAAACACAGAGACAATACTTGGCTGTGAAAGGGTGACGATCAGTCTAACATGCTAAATCTCTGCCTTTGTGCCCTGAAGCTTTGATCCCAAACTTCCAGCGAACCTCTTGTTAAGTCTGTTTGCTCTTATTCAGATATATTAAGACTTTCCATTATGTGCCGACTTCAGAAACAGCCTGTGGTATTTACTCAAAGATTAGTTTACTTAAAAGCCCAAAAAAAGGTCCCGAAATCAGAGGGTAAAACCTTCCATTGACAGAGATGAGAGGTAATCTGTGCATAGTTGCAAGGCTCTCCCAGTGTGTGTGTGTGTGTGTATACATATTGTGTGTGCATATGGCAGTTTTTGTGTATGTCTCAGTGCCTTTTTTCCCATTAGATAAATATGTATTGCAGGTGTCGGGCTGAAAAGAACAAGCATCAGGAGCATAAACTTTTTCTTTAATGCTCCGAGGTGAAAACAGCGTTTACTGAGACACACACACACACACACACACACACACACACACACACACAACCTCTGAGGAGCCGACGCAGACCCGTCACACTTTTCTGTGTGTGTGAATATGTGTGTGTCTGCAGGAGGGGTGTGTACTTTTAAGGGCATGTATCTGAGGGTTTGTTTGGCTGATTTGTGTGCTTAAGCGCTACTGTGGGTACCGTTCATCCAGCGAGCAGTCAAGGTTCATTCAGGTCACTGTGTTTCCCTGAGGACGTGCGATGAACATCAGCAACCTTTGACCTTTACCCTTGTCATATGACTGACCCCACCAGATGATTGACCACAACTTGCAAGGTATCTAGGTCACCCAAGAGCTTCAAGAATGTTAAAATTGAATCTTACTAAAAAGGAAGGTTATTTCTCTTCAACATTGCTGGGAAGGTTAGAGCTGTTTATCTGATTTCAGAAGGAAAATATTGCTGCATTTCCAGCACTGAAAGGTGATTTTCTCAGACGACATGATCGCCTTGTTATGGTTGACTGTTATATTCTACATGTAAAACTATACATTTGTATGTAACAGCTTTTAATCACCAACATCTTGATCAGTAATTCTGATTTAACTACATATTACATTTACAATTTAATTATTATTACATTGAGTGATTGTGATAACATGAATACTATTGAAGGAATTTGAGAGCCAACAGCATTTAACGATTTATACTTATAATAAAAGTTAAAATAATAATAAAATTTAATTATCATAGTAGTGTGTTGTGCAGTGAAGTGTGTGTTCGTTCTGTGAATATGAGCAACTGATTGAGCAACACTGGTCTACTGGTCTCCATCCACATACATACCATGTATATGATGGTATGCATGTGGACAGACACACACACACACACACACACACACACACACACACATACCTCAGCCATACTCACCTGTCCCATTAGACTCCCCTCCCATCACAGGCTCTTTGGAAGGAATGCGGGGCAGTGAGCGACGTCTCAGAGCGTTTCTGTCTCTCGGGACTTGACAGACTGTGTAAATACAGCAGACAGGTCAGAGACATCAGTTCTGCTACTACGTGTAAATAAAGGCTGCTGTTACACATCACACTGGAGCTCAAGTTCTGTAAGCATTCATCATGTAATATTAGGTTTACTGTGGATTCCACATGTGTTTAACAAGTGAACTTCAGTTAAGCCCTAAATGCTAATCTTTAGCATTTTATTTCATTAAGTGTATGTTAGCGTGAAAGCATATTACACATATTTATACTGTATAACTTTAATGTAAAAGATGAAGATTAGTTAAATAATAATAAACAGTTTTTAGCAACACAAGAAGCTGTAAACACAACATTTGCATGTTCTCACCATACTGATGACTATGAGCAGTTTCCAGTTTCAGCATCCAGCAGTCACTTACCAACATTATCATTCATTTTAATATGGGATTTCTTTTGACATTGTTTTGACAAATCCTTAAAAATATATCAACCTTGACTCTTAAAAATGACTTAACATGCAACTCCAATGCTTTTTATTAAAAGCAGAATGTGTAGGCATTATATTCTGTTTGAACGAACGTTGTTTTCAGGTTGCAAAGAGACTGATGCTCAATGCCAATACAGACGATTTTATTACATGAACATCATTTCCTGGAGACCCTTTCAATATACAGTATGCAACCTTATTTTAGAATAAATATGGATTCCAATTGTAAGAACAAATACTTTTCCTTATCCCTCATGAATTGTGCCATCAACTACACATATTATGTCCTTTTAAAGTATAATTTTTGAGGTCAGGAAAGTTGCAGTTTTTGGTAAAAATAGTAAAGGAACTCAGTAGATACACACCACCAACACCACAACAGCCATTACCTTGGCACAAACTTTGAGAAACCAAATTTGTACAGAATAAATACAGTGGAAATACAGTTTTGTACATAAATGAATTGATCCATCGGAATATCCGAAACAAAACTTGGTATCAATGTGTGTTCTTTGGTCAGATTGTTACATATAATAGTATAAATAGATATTAAACAAACCAACAAATTCAGGTTTTTGATAGAAATTGACCTTAAAAAATAAAATAAATAAATAAATAAATAATTAGGTCAGTGTGAATGTGTTTTTACAGCATCTTCACTAAACTAATGATGAATAACAGGACATAACCGACAGTCACAGTTAGGTTCAGAGGCCACATCAATGGTTATCCTCTGTCATAATTACCACGACACCAACATTGCTCTTCTGTCTCTAAGACTGGCTGCTGACCTTTGACCTGGAGATGACCTGAGATGACCCTGACTGACTTGTTTGCTTTGTAAAGCTGACATCAATCAGTTTACTGAGAAAGAAGAGAAAGAGAAGAATGAAATAAAAACAGGCTAAAACACTGAGGAAAAACTGTATGTATTGTATGTGAAGGCAAACATAGAATTGGCTTTAAATAGATTACATCCGGTTTGGTGCTGTTGACATAGAAAATGACTAAACGTTTTAGTAGAACAGCTGGTAAAGCTTCCCTACAAAAACGTCAAGGCAGTTAATGTCACTGTTTTTGTAGTTTTGTTTCTTTTTTTTTGACTTGCATTAATGGTCACGGGCAATAAAACACTTCACTAAAATTGTCAGATAATTGTCCCTCGGGAGACTTACACAGACTTTTTTGTGATAAAAGGACTATGGGGGTTTTACATTCAATATCTAACTCATCTGCCTATAAACTTAGTAACAGTGGGGTCATAACTTAAAATACATTGTGACCTTTAGTGTTTCCAGCTGCACAGAAATGATGTTACCCTGACTTTATGTAACTCAATTCCACACATATAAAATCAGGGATTAAAGTCAGCCACAGCCACCCAGTACGGCATCGCTTTAATCACTTCCCATACAAACATTTAACGTCTTATTCAACATATTTAATCTAGTCATTCCCGTCATGGATGATTACAAACACTGTGGATGTGTTTGATGTGAAAAAACAACTTTATTAGGATTTGGGGGAAAGAAAGACAAAGAGAGAAAACACACAAACACTACATGACACAGGAGAAAACCATGTCCTTCTGTATGAAAGACAAATTGTAGTACATCAATGACCAAATCCAGCTGATGTTTGTGCCTTTTATGAGTACGTTTACACACATCGTAGTCAAGCTACAACCATAGCTCAACTAAACCAAATAATTGGACTACTGTCTTTGTCCCAGTTTACATGTATGGGGGTGTAATCCTTTATTGACTTATTTTTTATGTGACCTTTATTTTACCAGGTGAAATCAATTGAGAACAGCTTCTCATTTACAATGATGACCTGGCAGGATGCCCCAGCAGCCAAGAACAAAAAGCAAAACAAAACAAAACATAAGAAAAACAGATAAAAGGAAACAGCACAGATGAATCCAGGACTCACATCCAATGGTGAAGAGACTATGACATTAAAAACAACATAAGTAACTACTAGGGTCGATTTATTATTGAATTCATGTTGCCTCCACTATAATAGGTGGTGATATACACCCTGTCAATTTGTTAACCTATGCCGTCACAGTCAATAATAAACTAGCAAGTCATCAACCCAAAGGTAAACTAGCATGACAATGAAGAACGTTGCAAATTTGTACATGATGTACTTTCTGTCCGCCCTACTTTTTTGTGCAGATGAGATACATGATGTTCTACCTCCGGGTCATAATTTTAGCGCATGTACAGAACATCTCATCTCCTTCCAGTCTGACTGGCCCATTTTACATGCAGGAGTCGACCGACTTTCGATCACATTATCTAGGTGTGTTAGTCCGACTAGTAAAACTTTTAATTTATTCCTGCTAGCATTTTAACATGTACTTGCAAGTCCAGTTTTACTCAGACTATGCAATAA
The DNA here is from genome assembly GCA_037367365.1 of Apogon talboti. NCBI lineage: Eukaryota > Metazoa > Chordata > Actinopteri > Kurtiformes > Apogonidae > Apogon > Apogon talboti. The sequence goes on along the minus strand of JAPQRQ010000019.1, from coordinate 10,583,811 downwards.
TACATTTTTTTAGGCGTAAACCTATTGATTGTCGCTTGGATCTTCATCAATTTCCAGCATCTAAGGAGTTCCACTGACTTATCTCTGGAACATCATGTGTCAAAAATTGGGCGGCCATGGCTCAGGAGGTAGAGCGGGTTGTCCAATAACCGAAGGGTTGGCAGTTTGAATCCCGTTCTGTCCTAGTCATGTGCCGTTGTGTCCTTGGGCAAGACACTTCACCCACCTTGCCTCCAGTGTCACTCACACTGGTGTATGAATATAAAGCGCTTTCCTTGCCTTGAAAAGCGCTATAGAAATCTAATCCATTATTATTAAAAATTGAGGCTATAGGGGAACCCTGTGTGTTGAAAACTGGTACCAAGTGGCAGCTTACTGACTTGGGGTGTCATAGGAGAACTGATCACTTCCAACTGTCAACAAAGTGAAACAAGGATTAAAGAAGGGCCCCAGACGTTTGTAGAAGTGTGGTCTAACTCAAGCTGCCTCACACACACGTCTGCACGGGCATGGGTTGGTGTGTCTCCATGTGCAAAGTGCAAATAGGAGATAAGCGATGGGGTTCTGAGCCAAGCCAGGCCTTCATCCTGTGATGTAACAGCTAATGACAGTAAATGAGTGGAGCTCTTTACTTGGGCAGATCAGTGGCTCCCAGAGGAACAGAGCCCACGGTTCACTCCGAGTGCCGTGTTGTTGTTTCTGAAGTGAATGGAGTTTGTTATCACAGCTTGGCCCCCCTCACTCCCCCCTCCCCTCTGCCGCTCTGCAAACCCCTGCTGCGTTTCTCATGCTGGACACCACATGCCTGCACACACACATACACACACTTCTGCGAAGGATGCATGCTTACGTGCATATTTCTGCTGCAACATATTATATACATATGAATGCACAAAAATATCAGAAGGTAAAGTTGGTGTGTTTGAGGTTGGCGTGCGACTCCACTGATACCGCCATGATTCTGCTTACATGTTACTTATCTTATCAACTTATCAGGTGGGTTGACAACAAAACACACACACACACATAAGCACACACACTGTTTTTGGTATGTACCAAAGTAACCACTATTTTGGCAGGTGTTCCCCGGTTTCCGTAATCATGATAAGATAATCTTCCCTTTACGAATGCAAACACACACAAGAGGCAGAGAGTAACCATATGCATTTAGACAAATAACCAGTGTTATTATAATGAACTAAAAGGAAAACTAGCAGTGAAAGAATCCAAAAACCTAAATAAAAGCTACCATGAATAATGCACCTCTAACTAAAATACAATATCACTGCAGGTGAAATCAGAGTTGTTTTCATTTTAGACAACTTACATTTTTGCTTTTGAATTAGATTCTTATTTATTCTTGCTTATCACTAAACCCTACTGTAGGCTAATTTTATATTTAAGTATAAAATGGCTTTGTGAATAAAACTACTCATGCAAATTTAACCTCAACATTTCAGACATATGGAGAGGACAAAGGAACATTCATTCATTCATTGTTTTAGAAAATATTTTAAAAATTAAGGAATTTTGGCAGGAAGTGGGAATAGTAGTAGAGCAAATTCTGTCAATTCATATTAATACGGAACCTAAATTATTAATCCTGGATATCTATACACAGGGACAAAGGATAAGACATTAAGAACAGATCTTTATAGATGTGTTTCTTACAAGCCAAAAGTCGAATTTCCTCAATGTGGAAATGTACAGGTCAACCAAATACTGGACAGAGGCCCAAGGAAATGTCCCTGTGCTTACCCTTGGAAAAAAAAATTCCATATACATTTAAGGACAAATTAGACAAATTTTTAATCCATCTTTACCACATAAATTAGATGAGTCAAGTTAATATCAGAATCCTTACATGTAACCTTTTCAGATGAATAGATGAAGGTTGAACTGTGTTAATATGATACGTACTTTGACATTTCGATGGTGTATGTCGCAAACATTTCTGTCTTAACTATATATAAACTATACCCTGAAAAGATGGGTTTTTTTCTGTTCTCTTTGTATATATTGGATGTATTTATGATAAACATATTGTCGAATAAAAAAGTACTTATGCATTTGTAAAATAACTCAAAAAGTAGCTCAAAATAATATGATATCAAAAACCAAACTGAGACTAACTAAAAAAAACAAACTAATGAAACTAAAACTAAACTTTGACGTTGTAAATAGCATAACTCTGAATGCACCTACAGGCAAACACCAGTAATTGTTTTCTAGTTCATTACTCTGACAAACTGCATTAATATTTCTAGATGTTCTATATTCAGTGTATGAAG
>JAPQRQ010000019.1:10561264-10578541 GCA_037367365.1 Apogon talboti | reverse complement strand
CTAGTTATTACTCACTTCATGGAGATAATATACAAAAAAAAAGCTTTTTGTTTAAGAAAACTGTTAATTACAGTCTATTAACAATTGTTGGGTGATATGCAACTAAAACAAAACAAAACAAAAAAACCACGAATATACAACAGAAGAGCTGTAGAATAGCTGTCCACTGTAGTGACCACTATGCATGAAAGGGTTAAAGCCAATAAATATATATTAATTAGAGAAGATTTTCTTTGTGAAGTTATGGTGACTTCAGCTTTGTGTAAAAGCATCCAAAGTAGTGTGACTAGTGTTGAGCATCATTGGTATCTCTATAAGAACACAACAGTGCAAACCACCTGCATCTTCCCTAAGCAATTCTTCCAACTGTTGTTTGTAGACAGTTCTGTATATGATGTAAAGGGTACAAGTATCAGCCACAGAAAGCTGCAGACCATGACGCCTTGCAAATAAAACAAGCTAACTGACTGACTTAACTATGGATTCCAATGAGGCCATGCTCATACCTGGGAATAAAAGCGCTCAATTGCAACTCTATTCACATCTGCTCTCAGGAAGTGTCCCAGATGTGTCTTAAGTGGTCACTTCTTGTCAAATTTCACTTACTTGCCATATATGCAAATAAAGACGTTCATCTATGGCCTAAAACATAATGTTCATGTTCATTTTAATTTGAACAGGTATGTTATTATGTTCTCCTTGAAGTATAGCAGTGGCTGCTCGTGAGTTTGTACTGAATTATGCGAACTATCGATATTATATGTCCTCAGGGTGGAAAAAAAACTAAACAAAAACAAAACTCAGTGTGGGTAGATCGTTGGTCAGGTATCCTCTGGAAGCACCACACATATTAACCCATAAAGACCTTTGTTAAAATGATTTATCACCATTTATTGTAGTATTATCCTCTTTATTTTAAGTTTTCTCAGTGTAATTTATGTGTTTTGCTATATTTGATTCACTGATCATGTAGATGTTCATTAAAGCCCAGAGTAAATTCAAAGGTTATTAGAACAAATCAGGAAAAGCTTATCACATTCAATGGGTTTTACTGGTGAGTCAATAGCGAATCATCATGTAGAAAATGAAGGTGTTTCCACGGAAACTACAGAGCCTCTGAACGTCCAAATGGGTCATATCTGATGACCATGAAAAGATGACAGGCTGCATTTTACACCAATTACCGACATGTATTGATAGGATTAGTGAATCAACAGGTATTAAACAGTTTAGATCAGTAGATGGTGTTGGTCAATGGTGGGTGTTTGGGCCTTTATGGGTTACATACAAGACAATAGTTAATACATTCAGACTGCTAGGACAGTGTGAACATACAGTATGCGACTAACAAAAGTCTGCATGTGGCTGAAAATGCCAAGATGTGTTGCGTGTTAATGCAAGGTCTGAACAGGGCTTTGGTATCAAAACCTGCACTCATAAAAAACAGCTATGAGGTGTTTTGATACAGAGCAGTCAAAGGAAAAAGGAGCCGATATCTTAGTTGTAAAATCTAGTAAATTGACAAGCAGCTGAATGTTAGGCAGTTTCAAGTGTGTAGGAGGGATTAACTCTGTACTCATCACAGCTCACAGGACTGCATTTATGCACATAGGGAAGAATTTGGTCCTTCACAAGGATGCTTTAACATTTGTGGACTCTGCCTTGGTATCATGTCCACGTGCCTGGTTTTTTATGCGCACACATTTTGAGCCTAATTGAAACTTGACTTCCTGTTTGTGAGCCTGCGGTGGAACCAAACTGGACACATTAACGTCATAACACGCCCTCAATCTGTGGAAATACAAACAGTATGATCACCTACGTATGAGCCAACCATTCAAATATCACCTTAAGACGCCTAATCTGTGCACATTGTGCCGACATGCTGGAATCAAGACACTGAGCTGCCAAGGCTATTTCAAACTTGTCTTAGAAAAACATGCCTGATGAAGGTACTTTAACTAGATGTGTCATAAGCTTTGACCTTATGCAGGAGTCCGTTTTTGTCTGTGCAAATAGGTGTCACAGTCAGAATAAACATACAAGAACAGGGCTGACAATCCCTCAATCAACATAGAATAATTTTAGACCAAATATTATGACTGATAAACATGGAGAAGTCATACACTAATGCACACTGCACTGTTGCAAATTTTAAAAGTACATTTGCGCATCCGCCACAGACAGACATGCACACACACACACACACACACACACACACGAAAAAAAAACACAAAACCTCTGGCTGGGCCGCTGCTCAGCACTGTTCTTGAGTGAAAAGCTCAAGTAAATTTACCCTTAAGGAAAAATTAGTGCAAATACCTGCAGGATTAGCACTTGCACTGAGAGCTCTAATGCAGAGACATAACACACAACTATGTGGGGTATGCAATGAGCTTATATGTGGATCAACCAAGTGTGATCACACCTGGGAGACCGGCTCAGGTGAGTTTTGAGAGCCTGTCAATCATAGTCCTGGTCAGCCTGCGGCGGTCTGCCTGTTCAGATTTACAGCCCTGTTTGGGTTTAAACCTGAGCTCCTGTTCTGAGATCTACCCTATATAAACATGCAACCACATATTCCAGACACTTGTAAGAGCATGTGTGTGCACACAGAGACACAAGCACGCACAAAACACACACAGATTATCTAGGATGTTTATACAGAACGACTCGAGCACAGATCTGATAGGGCTTATCTGATCCGAGAGCACAGCTCATTAAATCAAGTGTAAGAAATTCTCACGCACCTGTGTGCCTGCACAGTGTGTGTTTTTTTACATTAAAATTAAAAGGATTGTAACACATTGAATCCCATATTTGGAAAATTACTTCACGGGTCTGTTTCTTTCACCTTTGGAGAATTCAGTGCTTGACAGAATAATGAGAATGAGTTTATGCATATAAAGTACACTTTAATTCATTACCAAATACTTGTCCTATAAAAAAAAAGTATTAGACAATTTTAATACTATTTAAGGTCTCAGCCTATCATGCAGTGGGAGGTATTTAACTTTGTGTTTTTATTTCCTGTTGGTTTGGTAGATCAGTACGATATGTTCACACGAATCACAAAAGAAACAAACATCAAAAGAAATTCCAAATAAAGACGATGGAAAAGGCTGGTCCAACAAAAGAAGACTTTAACTGCCTTTTAGCTCTAAGTCAGGCTGCAGTTCATTTATTGCACAAAGCTGTTTGATTCCTGACACTACACCTTGTTCATATATTCTTCTACTTGAATGTAGTGACCTCAGATTTTTTTTCACTCTCACAGGCAAACGTTGTCATCATTCTGGTTTTGTTGTGTAAGAATTGGTTTTGGAAGTATCCATTGGTTTTGGAAGAAATGTGCAACAAATTATGGCCAAATATGCACTTGTGTATGTACACTAACCTCAAAATGTAATAAACATCTGTTTCAAGTCATGTAGCTTTCCATATGGAAATGTAAAGTATGATATAGTACATGTCACTATGTCATGTGATGTTGTCACTTCTGTTTACCTATAAGGCAATATACAAATGTTATCATGATTGATTTATATGTTATGAAATGAGATCTTCATGTAAATTGTAACAATATATATGTACACATATTAAAAATACATATTGTTTGGGCTAGACGTACAGTGGTGGAAAAATGTTTTGGGACACCCCGTGGATTTGTGATATAATACATGAAGAATCTCTCTTCTTAAGTTAGTGAACTGTGCCAAGTATTGTTCCGTTCTCCAAATGCTGTGTTGTGTCAAGGTCAAAACTGGATGTTTCAGCAAGATAATGTCCTTTGAAACACATCCAGGGCATGAGGCTGAAACGGTCAAAAAGTTTAGGTTAGATTATATATATATATATATATATATATAAGCCAAAACAATAAGAATAATAAGAATAATAATATATAATGTATTTGTATTAATGGTATTAAAAAGCAAAATAATAAAAAGCAAAAAATAAAGAGGAAATGTAGACTGTCCCTCAAGTTTGACCACAATCACAGTGTTGTGGATTGTAGGGGTCAAGTCAGTGCTGTAGCAGCTACAAAAGTGACTTCTGTTGCATCATAAATATGCATTCCAACACAGTGGTGTTCAGATGTCCATTTGTAAACAGGTTGGACAATGTGATTTTAAAGTATTGACAACTAAAAGTGTTGCATTAATTCACCATAGAAAACTCCTCCTTGTGTTTTAGGAGAATTTGCAAAACTCCAAGTGTCTTCAGTCTTGTGCTACACTACGTAGATTTCTTTGGATATATTTAAAATGAGCTATATGCACCACTACGCTGGGTATAATGCTTATCATATATCTTACTAAGTTACATAAAGTACTGTGAAAAAGTCGTAGGCCAACATTAAGTTTTTTGGTTTAGTGAAGTTATAATGACCACACATATGCATTTCTCAGTCTCTGTATTCAGATACAGTCTGGATCTATGGGAAGTACATACAGCAGTAAAAACAAACGTTAAAGGGAAAAACAGCTTCTATAAACTAAAATGGTAGTATTTAGTGTGATCTCCTCCTTTGCACTTAACATGTCTTTAACAATTTTGTTAAAACAATATTAGATTCATTGCATTAAATTTCTGCTGTTTAATACCAGGTTTCATTCAAAACATATCAGGTGTTTCTTATTGTTTGTGTTGCTTCTTGTCATGGGGTCAGGGGTCACAATAAACCAGTGATTTTAACTGTTAGAAGCAATTTAGTTCAGTTTTGTGTGTCTTTTAAGGATGTGGACATATTTCCTGTATTTTTTTGTATCTGAGGAAAAGAGATTGAGAAATGAATAGGGTATATATGTTCATTTCAACCTTGCAAAAACAACAAGGCTAACGGTGGGCTAAGACTTCTGCACAGTACACAATACTTAAGTAGTAAATGTACAATATGTGTACAAAGCTAATCATAACTCAGACTATCAGACATTCCTTATATACAGCTAATCTATATCGCTATTGCAAGTACAAATTATTTCTATTATCTATTTACTGTATTTAGCTATGCTATTGTTTGCTGACTATCTCTTGTTATCAGACTCTGTAAATGAGACCAAACAAGGTTAAAATTGAAATTTATATGCATATCGTCATTATAAACTACTGTATTTTGAATGGGTGCACATATTAGAATGAATAGTATTTGCACAAGACATTTAAAAGTACTTTCACTTGATGTTTCTGTTTGAGCCAGATGCACTGATGAGATCTCTGGGTGGAACTTTCAGTCTGTGAAGACGAACAGAATTGAGATGCTGTGATTAGATATGCAAGCTGTGCAGGTTTAGCACTTCAAGTCATTCCTGCAGTGCATAATTAAAGAGCAGAGGCCTTGTGTCACATGTTCAAAAGTTAAAAGACAAGACTCTCCACTTAATTCTTTTGTCAGGCAAAACTCCATTTGAGGATTAACGGAGGAAAAATCCACTTTACTTTGAAGTACTCAGACCTCTTTGGCACTTTGATATACTTGTAAGAATTTTTTGGTGAAAGAAAACAGGACTTCAGAGCTTAGTGAGCTTCTGATTGATTGTTTTCAGAACTATTTGCAATGCTATGCAATTCAGCGAGACGTCCTTGTTGTTTCCAGGTAAGATGCAATCTACAGCTCCACCTCTGTGACGCTGTACAACTCCTTGAGCGTGCCAATACTCTGAGTTGACAGAAGACGCCCGCATACGCTGGCACGTTATTGTCGCATGCGTGATAATGTAGCTTGAGCAGAAACAGAGCAGTGATGAGGGGGCTGATAGGCAGCAGGCGACAGCTGCGTTGGAGCTGTAAAAAGGTGAGAAGCAGAAATATGATAAGAATCAGATAACTCTGATTACTGGTAAACATGAAAACATCTGAGCAATAGTTATCGCTTGGCAAAGGAGCTTTTTTCATTTCATGTTGCATTTGTGGTATGGAAGTGAGGGGCAGCAGAGTTGTGTATTTCACCTATAGGTTGGCTACAATTATCTAACAATCTAGTAAGATCTTAAAGTGTTGAAGATGTATTTACCAATGTGAACAAAGCATCTATATTCATTACATTCATATGGATTTTAACTTATTTTATTAAGTGCCTTTGGTTTTGTCTTTGCATGGCTAAAGTCTGATTTATCTGTCTGATAAAGCATTGTTTCATACAATAATTATACATTACAGTTTTCCCACTGTGAAATATGGAGTACCTCAGGGCTCAATGTTTGATTCACTACTTTTTTCTCTCTCACCTTTTCGGGGTATTATGTATGATTTGGAACTAATTTCCATCTAGCTGACTCTGCATAAGTGTAATTCATTTTCCAATAAAAGTCTATTTGACTTATAAAATACTTATTATTGTTCTTCTGTGTACCTCAATAAAATGCAAAATCTGGAAAAGACTGTCACAGCAAAGCATGCAAAAACAAAATCTGTACGATTGCCTGAACTTTTGGCCATGACATGACATTTTATATATTTTTTTGCACATGCGTTTTGTGGTACATAATATGTATATATTCAATACACATCTTTTAGCCAAATTTCTGTGAACACATGACACCAATTCATCTATCAATCCCAAAAGAAGGGTTTCTCCTCTGTCATTCTACTTGAGGTGTTTACAATACATATTTCTCCTGTAAAAGTATTTTTAGTGGGAGTTTGTGTCACTTGAACTGAGGGTCAAATGTCAGAAGGTGTTGTATTTTCAGTGGATTGTAAAGCTCTTTAGGGTCAATCCTTTATGTTCTCTTGAACCCCCACAGTGTTGTTTAGCAGCGCCACTATCCTAGACATGCAAAACTGAGCCACAGACACAAATAGAGGAAATGGGATTGGGTCATTCTTCATCTGAACATAATAAACACAGACTTTTTACTTTAACAGACAAAACTTGTTACTGTCATTGTGGGATTGTTCTGATTGCTGGTAAAGCACACTGAAGCATCTCAGCAGCAGTGACCTTTTCACAAGTGACCTGTTTTCATTTCACGTTAAATTTGCAATGTGGTATCTCCTTCAGCTGATCAAAGGGAAACATCCAGTAAATACACCACAAGGAAGTGTGGGACAGCTGAGTCATATCCTGGAATTTCACTGAAAGGTTTGCTGGAATCCTTCTCAAGGAAAAAATGTTCTTGTGCATCAATGTGCAACAGTGTCAACAAAGTGCACATGTACTCAATATGTGTTCAACAAAAACTAAATATAGCTACATGCAGGCACACGTGCATGATCAAAAACTGACCAATTTACAAAAGTTTGCCATTTTACATTTCTCCAAACTGTGGCTAGATATAATTACATTTTTAATCCAAAATTGTTTTTTTTATCAACAATTTTGGTTATGTGTATCATGTAAGTGTTAGAACAATATCTGCTTTACTTTGGGCAAGAAAACAAATGTCCTTTGTTCACAGACAATATATTTTGTTTCCTTAGCATCACTACACTTCTTAAAAGTTCAAGTTTTTCTCATGTATGTGTCCTTCCACGAAGTTTGTTTTGGAGTTTATGTTGTGCTGGGAACTAGTCATAGGATGACTCATTTGAAGCAAATAATAACTAGTGTTGCACACAGTATAAGATTTCACAGAAAAACCACTAGAGTCCACTACACAGAAACCAGGAAACAAACTGTTATGATAAATGTAGACAGTCAAGACAGTTGTTATCTCAGCTTAGAAATGGAGAAATGGAGTTGGCTAACATCAACAATTGACCAACTTCCAAAATGAAAGAGGCGACATCACAAACTTAACATAAGTGCACAAGATCTTTCCTCCAAACTTCCAAACTTTTACTTCTTTAGCTGCTACATAAAGTAAACTAAAAAGCATATATTGGAAAGGATCACAGTGGTATAAATAATACATTTTAAGTGATTGGACTGGGAGCTCTTTTGATATCTAATGCCTAAAACCTTCCGTTTGTTTACCTAATTTGCATGTAACTGTCTTATTTTATTTCCTGTCAGATAACAGCACCAGTGCACCATCTGATGTGATCTCATTAAGTCACAAATTAGCAGCATAAAAACTTCTCTGGAGAGTGATATTTGAGACACTCTATAGGATTTGTTTGAAGCCGGCTCTGTGGAACATCCTTCAATGTCTGAGCGATCGTCACATGACACAGACCAGTTGTCATAGGGTTACCGTGTGTAACCACAGTCTGCTGTGTCACTGTCAACTGATGTAAACCATCAACCAAGTTATTTTGAACATCTGACTTTGACCCTTTTGACCCATATGACTTGTCGAGCTATTTGTTTACTCTGTTTACTTGACTCTCTTTGTTCTCTTTCTTTTTTGTTTACATTTTCAGATTACAATAACTTGATTTTACATACCTTAATATATATTGACATCCTGCATTATATTGTGTCTATTCTATTATATCTATTCTTAATTAACTCAATGATGTGATCCAAAGCCCAAGGCATTTAATCAGAACATAACTTTTCACTTTTTGCTGCTATAAATCATCAAAAACCAGAGGCAGAAGAGGAACTCCAATTTCACTGACAAACTTCAGTTAAACCAATAGAGAAGTTAACAAAGATGGACCAGCATCGTGTATTGAGACCAGTTCTGCAACACACACCTTCACAATTGACCAAGAACAATGAACTTGGTGCCAGGCTTTGCTGAACTCACCTTGAATTTTCACCCACCGAAGTAAATGATGAAGTAAAATAAGTCATGCCCATGCTTTTCAACCATCAAGGTTTTCAATAATTGTTAAACTCTCTGACAAATCATTGTATCATCAACAGACAAGACCAGGTTTGTTTTTCTAGGGATATGTATAAAGCCAGTGTGACATTGTTTTGTTCTAAGAATAAGTCTAAAACTGTGATTTAATTTAAATAATAATAAATACACTGAGTTATTTTTTTCATTACATCTGAACCAGACAAAAACAATCAGAGTAAGTATTTACATGGTGCTATTATGTTTTCTATTTCAAAGGTTTTAACCATCTGCCTATCTAATTGGCCAATCTCTTCCAATTGAAGTGGTTACAGGGGGCTGATTTATTCCAACAGTTAGTGGAATATTCAGGTCCATGGTAACACAGCTCGTGTGTATACATACAAGCTTGTGTTTGTTGTTGAATTTTCTGTCAGTATGGCCTTAGGCACTTGGGAGAAGAATGAGGTGACAATTTATCTTCAGTGCCACACCTCACATGCCAACACAATAGTGCTATAAATACATTCATCATCATGGGTATTGATGACCAGCCCTTCATGCCATTTGCCAAAATGTAAAACGGTTGTATTTTTCTGTGCAATTGTGTTTTATTCTGACATCATGAGTTGCATTCCTGAAAAATCTTAAAAATCAACAGCAGCCACACTGTAAATCTCACGCACACACCAACACCATAAATCAGCACAGGTGCTGAGCAGGAGAATAGGAGGAGGGAGTGGAGAAGGAGGGGGCTTTAGGTTAAAACCATAATTATGGGCTTTGTGTTATTTTTAGGGTTGCAGTCAGAGAGCTAGCAAATAGAACAAAAACAATAACAGAAACTCCTGCAGCACTTAAGCCACAGACAAACATGTAGTCCTTAGCTTCTGTCCAAAGTGTAAGAGCAGTGTCAGACCTGAATCATCAGACCTAAGCCCCAAAACCAAACCTGAGACTAAATAAAAGACAGGAAATAAAAATTGGCTTTGTTTATGAGTGAGAAGGGAACCCCCTGTATCTGGTGATCCCTGTGCTATTGATATCTGTCAAAACAACATTTGAGAAGAACCCGTTTTTTTAATAGCACACACACATACACACGCACAGACCAAACCTCAACTGCTCAACATACACGCGATGGCATACTCTCAACAATGACTCACAGCTATTACCTGACGCTACTAAGCATTGTGAAACACTAGCAGGGTTACCCTCAGAGTAACACACTGTCAGTCACTGTTTCCTCATATTTCATGCTAATCCTTTTCTCAGACAAACACAGGCACGCAGCTAATGGCACAAGTATGTTTGGACATGTTGAGTGAATGACCAGGCTGCATGTGACAGGTGATCTGTCACGCTCACTGTAAATACAAACCATCGGTGTGCACACAGACCCTTCACAATAACTTGGGTCAGAGTGATAAGATACAAGATAGGGTCTGCGTTACGCCAAACGACAGGACAGCGTCGGAGGCCCGGGTCAAGGTCATTCACAAAACACGCCTGACCTCCGATAAAAAAGGCCACAGAGGCATGATGGTTATGTAAAATGCTATCTAAACATTGCATAAAGCAGAGGCGTCTGCTATTGTTGATGCGATCCTTCACCTGCCTCTAAGACAAGGGATGGACTCGTCACGTGACGTGTGTGTGTAGGTGTGAGGAATGTGTTTTTCCATGAACAGTTTTGGTGTGGCCCTGAGCTCAGAGGCCTGCATCTGTCTGGAGCAGCTCACAATATAAACTACAAAAAAGATCCAGACTAGTGATTAAATTAAATCAGACAATACTATAACCAGGAAGTAAAAGACTTAGGTCAAACACAGGTAAACATATTCACCATCATGTAGAGTACTGGTGGAATACTGGCTCCTTATTGGTCCTTATAAAAGTTAATAATATCTGGTCCACACGACCATCTTCTACAAATACCAGTCCAACAGTTTACTTCTTACTGACCAAATACAGACACTGATCATTCCCCTCTGATATAAATCTAGACAGCATTTTTGATGAGCTATTACACCACTTTTCCACTGACAGTATCAGCTCAACTCATCTCAGCTTCACCCAGCGTGGTTCACTTTGGTTCACACTGTGTTTCCACTGCATGTACAGTCTGGACATAGTTAGTGGTATAACAACGTAATGTAAACATAGAGTGACACTCATGACTTCAACATAACAGGAGCTATGACCAAGGCAGAAACGCCGGAGGAGTAAACTGTAAGTCTGTAAAAGTTTTCCAAATAGAACTGTTTTTGTTTTTCTTTTTTTTCCTCCACTTTTTTAATGTATTTGTTTAGACTTCAGTTCTGTGGTCAGTTTATCACGATAGAACCTACAATTTGCTCTAATATTTTCAGAGATTTTCTGCTAGCATTGATTTGTGTCCCGAGTTGCAACATAATCTGAAAAACACATGTACTGACACAGTGATGGTTCTGAATCAATCCGTCATCTGTGATCTGCATGACTTTACATCACGGTAAGAATCTGGGTTGAAACTGGAATGAAATTAAACTATAAATAATATCTGATGTTGCATGGTAGACTCTGCTCTCATGTAACTGAAGAAAATAAAAAGGTGAAAATATTTGTATTCAACTACATTCTAAGAAAAAAATGGCATTTGAGTAATATTAACATTTCATGATACATGAAGCATAAATTCACTCCATGATTTATTTATGTCTAGCTGACTTTTCACCTAACCTCAGACACATTTATGGTGTGACGCTAACTTGAACACATATTCTATTCTAAATCCAGACAGGGCATTGATTTCAATTTTGATTACATTAAGTGTGTTTTACTTCCACTGTAAAGTACAATATATATGTAAATTATGTATGTATAAGATATTCAGAATGAATTTAGGCCTTGTAACACCATCCAACAGTAATATTAGTCAGTAGTTGAACACTAACATTAGCTGCTGTCAAATGTGTTAGACCATACTTTGTACTAGTGTCAAGATAGTTTCAAGATTTATCAGTTCCTTTTTAAAAGTGAACATTTACCTGAACACCAATAGATGTACCTTTCTTTCAGGGTCAAATATGTTGCTTTACTTTGAAATATGTCCTAGTGTCCAATTTTCACTAACTATTGTTTTATTTTTTCAGTTACAGATCAGTCTGGAAGCTGTAAAATGATAACAGTTGGTCTGATGTGTTTATGACTTGAACATAAGAGTCTTCATGCAGTTATTCTTTTGATAACTTTGATGGTATAACTAACTACCTTATACTGTATATTCTGAACAAAGATATAACATCATAATTCATGTCACACATCCAGTCAATGGTGAATATGTTCCTGAATATGAGGTGTTACAACCTGTGTTTTGGTTTTACCTTGCCATTGACCCAGTCTATATATTAAAAATATTAGAAAAACAATTGGATTATCAAAATAGAAACTAATAATAAGCGTAACGGAAAAGGAATGCTGCCAAGGAGGAGACAGAAAGAAAACACCCCTGTATTCAGTAGATGACGTTTGTCATTTTCAGTTGTGAGAAAATTACCAAAGGTGGATGACGCATATTGACAAAATACGTACACTGATAGAGACTGGCAGATGCATGACTGACTGAATCACAAGTATTTTCTAAAACCGGGCTGCAAACGAGACTGACTTGACTTGAAATTATAATTATAGAGAGGACAGATGTAATGACATGCATGACTTGATAGTAAAGAGACTTAAGACAGCTACAAAGCAGTTTTACTGGAGCGGGTGTGTTCAATCAGAATAACACAGATATTGTTTGTTTCCAGTGAGAAAATGGTGTAAAACTGTTGGCTCTAGTGCAGCAAGAGTTTACAGAGCAAGAATACACTGAAAGTATTTACAATGTAGCTAATTAGCACAGTTTTAGCTTTTCATCTGCCACCTAGCGCAAATAATTAACTACTTTTTTAATGTCAAAAAGGTGGGGAATCATACTCAGTTTTCTTTACAGCCTTCCTGTATAGAGCCATTACTGACGTCTTCTGAGCACAACATAAAACACACTGGGCTATGTTGTAATAAATACTCTTCTGTTCAGTTTCTAATGAAATATAGCACACCTGAAATATGACATACTGCCAGATCCGTTTAGATACAGTACTGATACACATTTACATGATACACACTGATACACACTGAAAGGCTGCAACTTTGGTGATCATTTCAAATGCAGATTCATTAAAACTGGAGTAAATTTCAATCATTAGATTGACATGACACTGACAACTGATTTTATATATATATATATATATCACTGTCTTTAAGGCTTGTTTTGCCATATTACAAAGGCCATACATGAGTTTACCAGTGAAGTGTATCAAATTAGAGCTAGCTCTGATGACTGATCCCTAACTATTGCTGAGACAGTGATAATAAAGTACAGTACAACAATATGGACTTAAAATGGGATTGAAATTCCTCCATTTTTCTCCATTTTTATGTCAATGAACATCTGAGGCCTGTGCAATATAAGAAACATCTCTTTTTCTGCGTTACAATAATAATTAAATCAAGTTAAATTTACTTAAGCTGAGTTCAGTTGACTTGACTTAAATTGAATTGACTTGAATTGTGTTTTAGTTGTATAGTGCATGATTATCCAAATGCACTGTATAAATTTAGGCCAAGGCCCTCAAACCTCTATACCTAGAAATAAACTAACCACTAAATCTCCATCAAAGTGACACCAGATAATTTGTGAGACTTCAGTATGGTAAAATTATGTTTATGTTTGACCATGTAATTAATAATGTAATTCAGGCTTTTATAATGAATTTATTGGGCATAGTTATTTTATGATACCAATGAAAATGCAATTTATTGGACAGCACTAGCTCTAAAAATGTGTGTAAAGTATGTCTTTTAGGTCAAAGTGCTGCCATTTCCTGTTATACTTTCAGCATCTCTGAACTAAATGTAGCATTTTTTAATCAACATTATATTAATATTATACTGTTTTAACTTTTCATGGCTCATGCTCACAACTACATCTTTTGTTTATTTTCTGCCAAAAACCACCTCCTCAGTTTATCTGGAGGTTGAGAAGATTTCATTGTTCATCTTTTTTTTAATGGTTTGGTTTAGGTGTTGCAAAACATACCAAGACTTGGTTTAATCCTGTAGAAGTCTGCACTGATGTGATGTATTAACATTTAAAACAAATCACGTCTTTTCCCAACACTAACCGAAGCACTTTTAATGCGTTAATCTAAACACCTTCAGGAGACAGGATGCAAATTGTTCACTGGTGGAAAAGTCCTGGGTTTAGTACATCTGCCATCCACCTTTAAAAAAAAAACCCAGCCTAAACAAGAAAAAGTAATATATCCTTCAGTGAAAAATTACATTGAAATGATATGCACGCCTTGTTTGCCTTGTCTGATCATAGGTTTTACTCATTTGGACAGAATTTAATAAATTAAAAATGAAATGTACATTGGTTGTGCTGTTGAAATCATGTACTGTGACCAAACTAAAACTTTAATATTTTGGTGCAGTTATCATTTACTGCTTGACAGTCAAAAATACTATGAATTAGAACCTCAGAGCAGCAACAGTTCAAACATAAAGAGGAGATTGGAGGTTGTGATTGCAGCGGCGAGGCTCTGGAAGCAGCGCTGGGTCCGCTCGCTCACACATGGACCACCTGGGTGATCTGTTTATGGAAGCCATCCCTGCTTCTGGCCCTGAGCGCATTCGAGCTATTCATGCCTGCTTTGTTTAAAGAAAGACAATTTATAAAGTCTACTGCACAAACAGTATGCAGATTAAAAACAGAGTGACTCGTCCAATGAGATCTGAACACAGGCCAGCTCGTTCCTATAACACGACCATTAAAGGTTTATTCCACTGTTTTGGATTAACATCACTCGTTTGGTGGATTACATATAAGAGAATCCTCCTAAATCTCTAGAAATCTCAGAAAATTATTCCATGCTCCTAGAGGAGGAATCTTTAACTACATTTATCCAAGAGCCAGAATTCTTCAATGTATACAACCATAGGGAAGCACACTACAAACAACAGATTTTTTATTTGCAAGACTTAATTTGTCTGGAATATTTTTGCTTTCTTACAAAATTAGCATTATGTTTAGTAGCCTATATCAGTATGCACAGATTCCTAAAAAAATATTTGAAACCTATAAAGTTGAATAGATACTGGAAAAGTTTCGGCCGACCTCGAAAATCCTGATGATTAAAGCAAAATACAACAGCAATGTTTAGACTTGGCTCTCGGAGTGAAGAACACACTGAATGGAGAATACACATCCTGTGGTAATCTCTGCAAGACCCCCCGACAAGCGCACAAGAGGAGATAGTGTTTGCTTTTGTTGAAGATATTAATTTTGGATCATTCATTGATTGTGATAATTTTTTATTGTTTGAATTGCTAGAAGATGTTAGGTTTGTTTTTGTTACTGCAGTGTTGGTGCTGTTGTCAGTATGCAGACCATGAAGGTGAAGAATGCTGTGAGAAAAGCAGTGAGAAGGAAAAGACACAAAAATGTCAAATTAAATGGTATTTCTTGTTACTGTCATAACAGTTGCATTCTAAATACACAAATATATGTGCTTTTGTAAAAGTCATATACATCCAAATCACATGCCTTTTTCTGTGTATGTTACTGACAGGTCTGTTAGAGGTGAGTGTGTGTGTGTGTGTGTGTGTGTGTGTGTGTGTGTGTGTGTGTGTGTGTGTGTGTGTGGGTCAACCCTGATTTTTGTCTCAACAGATAGAAGGTAAAGTGAGAAGAGCAGAAAGAGGAGAGGAGAGAGAGGCGTCTCTATTGTTACATTGCTCCACCCGTGCACAGTGTGTAATGTTGTTAATGGTTGAATGTACAAACTTACTACACAAAGTAATACTACACAACATCCTGAAAACTGAAAAAAAAGGAGGATTATATAAAATACGAGCAGAGGTCAGGCTTTCTGCGAGTAAATACAGTATCACACACACTGACAGAGGATCAGAATTATGATTGAGAAGGATTATTATGGTAAATGTTTCATACCTAACATACTTTTATGCACTACTGGAAATATAATTGCAGAATTGTCAGAAAATATCAACCTCAACTAATTTAAACAACATTATGCATCATATTGTTTTATTTTGAAATATGGCCTACTGTCCATCTGAATTTTCACTCGTTTTATTTTTCCAGTTACAGATCAATGAGGAAGCTGTAAAATGATAACAGTTGGTTTCATGTGTTTATGACTTAAACATAAGAGTCTTTATACTGTTATTCTTTTGATAAATTTTATGATATAACTACCGTATATATTCTGAACAAAGCTGTAACGTCATAATTCATGCCAAACAACTAGTCAATGGTGAATATGTTCCTGAATATGAGGTGTTACTACAAGCCTATATAATAATCCAGCCTATATATTCATTATGATAGAAAAACAATTGTATTATTAAAATAGAAACTAATAATAAGAGACATGCAAAAGGAATGCCACCAAGGAGGAGACAGAAAGAAAACACCCCTGTACTCAGTAGATGTGATGACATTTCATCATTTTCATTTGTGAGAAAATTACCAGAGGTGGATGACATATATTGACAGAATACGTATAGGATAGAGACTGGTGGATGCATGACTGAATCACAAGTATTTTCTCAAACTGGGCTGCAGACGTGAGGCTGACTTGACTTGACTGTACTACTGGAAATATAACTGCAGAACTGTCAGAAAATACCAACCTCAACTAATTTAACAACATTATGCAGTTTCCTGATTGGTGGAAACAGCTGGTGTTGGGTCTGGGTTACTTCCTGATAATAGGAAGAGCTTTGAACACTTGGCCTTAACGCTCATATTTGGGTTAGTAATTCATGTGTAATCAGGTGATATACTGTGATGTGTCCTGCATTGTAAGATAAAAATTAGACCAAAAAAAATCTGAGAAATTCTATATTCCTTTATTTCTAACTATAGCCTACGTATTTAACCCTAGGAATTAAAATAAAATACATTGTAGTCCATCACATACTCAAGACTTACTGTAATCTGCACATTTTTTTTAAGTTAGGGGACCAATAAGACTGTCTAAGTCTAAGTCTAAGTCTTTTGTATCATAACTCCTATTGTTCCACACAAATATACACTTTACCTAACCTTTTTGTCTGGATCTGGTACAGCACATATCCCAGGTAGTCTTTTTCTTCATTTATTAATTCTCTGCATACCTGATAGGAACTTTTGGCAGGCTTCCAGTTGACAATCACTGTCCAAGAGGAACATCGTGTAAACTCTGATTTAACAGAGGCGGAGCAGGCGTTACGTGTGTGTGTGTTTCGTGCGAGGCCAAAGTGTTTCCACAGGTTAATTTGTAGGGAGCAGCTCCTGCTGTTATCACGCACTGCAGAGCACTTTGTTTTGCTCCTGCTGTGAAAAGTGTTTTCGAGCTAACCCAAACACAGTCTATAGTAACAGTGATATTATCCACCTGAGCACGCGGGGCCCACCTGCAGGGCTCTGACACAGCGAGAGAGATGTTTTACCTCGTCTGCACGAATGGGCCCGGAGCAGAGGAGGGAGGCGTGGGGACATGGGGGG